>CM039305.1:101748498-101792762 GCA_022316695.1 Camellia oleifera | reverse complement strand
ATTCCTTGAATTTTATGAGGGCCTAAAACATTACAACATGTAATATGTCAAGTTCAAATAAACAAAGATATTGCTCTTCTTGAAAGCTCAAAGATTAACAAAAATTTGTAATTATAGAAATTCTAAGTATTAGGTAATGTCGTGATGGCCACCAGAAAAGTAGATAAATGGCTATTGCACATGCAATAAGTTGGTTAGATTTTCTCATAAATGGTTTCAAATGTTGATGTCAACAAAAAATAAAATTAAAATTAAAATTGCAGCTCAAATTATTAAAGTGAATACGGATATATCAACAATGAATTTGATGTCATCAACAAAGTATGGATTTTCTTTTTCATGCTGGAAAATTTTACTCAACAGTATTTCCAAACTCATAACCAAGCACAAGAATATGAGACTGTAATAAGTATACTTATTACTACCCACATTGAATTTTCAACAATGCATTTCAAATTGCATGCAAGAAAACCCATATTTAAGGTTTTCTTAGTCCCTGTTAACAACCACAAATAGTATATTGGCAAATGACATCACATATTGTATGAAATCCAAACATAAAACCATAATAAGGAAGCAAATTCTCCGAAATCTCTGACTGTGCTGCTTTTGGCATAAATATTCTCATAGCTGAATCACTTTTAGGCATTGTTTGTATCATTGTTGCAAGCACAATTCTTAAGAACTTGTGTTTAAAGCCATGCAGGTGTAGCATGTAGAGAGTGTTAGAATATTCATTTATATATTTGTAATTATCTTATATATTTGTAATTATCTGTTTCCTGATTTCATGCCTTAGGGCTCTCCTTATAAGTTAGGTTAATTAATATAAAAGTGAATGAATTGATATTCATTCACTAAGGTTTGATTTTACCTCAACAAAAATGGTATCAGAGCCACCTTCCATCACCACTCTGAAAAAACCCATCTCCAGCCAACCCACCATTACCATTTTTCGGCCTCTCATTTAGCTATCTGGGGCTTGCGCACGCTGCAACAGGCCTTCCAGGCTCAGCTGACAGCCGTCGGAGGCCATCCAAGCCAGGACGAAGCCAGTCAGAGGTCACCCAGGACCAGACGCTTTCCGTCGAAGTTCACCCAGGACCAGACGACACATTTTGGTAGTTCGACAGTCTGTTTCAGTCTAGTCGGCAGTCCCTTCGTTCCTCTGTGGCTTCTCGCATGTCTCTGTGAGATTTGCTACTGAGATACTGATCGTGATACCTTATTCAAAAATAAATAAATAAATAAAATATATAATTTGTTTTGATTGAGGTTCTGATTTCAGTATTATTTTTTAATTTATTTTTGGGTCAATAGATGGCTCCAATAATTTGATTTTCATGCTCCCATAGTGGTCAGTGATTGTCATTATTTAGTTGTTCTCTTCCTCCCATAGTTGTGATTCTGCTGGTTGTGGTTTAAATAAGTAGCATACTTAGATGGCCGAAATTACTAGTGAATCCACCACTCATATCCAGCCACCTCAAGTGGAGAGCCTCATTATGCCTACTCAATCTGAAAACTACAATCCTAGCCTCAAAATTACCACCTCGCTGTTTAATGGTCAGAATTATCTCGCCTGGTCGCAGAGTCTGACTCTTTTTTTGAAGGGTCGAGGGAAGATGGGTTATGTTGATGGAAGGGTTCAACCACCAGGGACCAATGATACTGGTTATGACCAATTGGAGATTACTAACTCCTTGATTATGGGGTGGCTTATTCATTCTATGGTTCTGGATATTAGTGAAGGCTACTTGTCCATGGAAACTGCCCGGGGTGTTTGGGAAGCTGTGACTGCCACCTATTCTCGTAAGGGCAATTTTTCGCAGACCTTTGAGTTGCGTGGTTCCATCGAGCGCTCCGTAAAGAGGGAGCAGACTGTTCTTCAGTACTTCACATTTCTTAACAATGACTGGAAACGTCTTGATCACCTGCAGGACTATAAACCGGTTTGCACTACTGATTCCGATGGCTACATGAAGTTTATTGCACAGGAGACGGTCTTCAAGTTTCTGGAAGGTCTTAATCTAGAATTTGATCTGGTTCGGAGTCGTGTCCTTGGCATGGATACTCTTCCTTCTCTTCAGGAGGCCTTTGCTTACGTACAGAATGAGGAGAGTCGTCGTTTTGCTATGATGCCAACTGCTTCTCCAAAACACTCTGCCTTGTTTTCTGTTCCTCTTCGGGATGGGACCACTCTGCCTCGTGCTTCTCCTAATCCTTCTACAAAGGACCCTTTGTTCTGTGATTACTGCCACAAGCCACGACATACTCATGAGACCTGTTAGAAGCTTCATGGGGCTTCATCTGGCGGTCGAGGTGATCGGTCTAGTTCTCGTGAAGGCCGGTCTAGCCAGTCTAGAGGACGTGGCTTTAATCCACGGGCTCATCAGTCCAGTGCAGTTGGCATACTTGATTCCACTCCAGCCCCAGTTGGCTTGTCCTCTGATGGGGTATCTGGCCTCTCTTCTTCTAAGTTTGAGGATGTTTTGCGTCACTTGTTGGACCGCCGGTCTTCTACCACTCCTCCGGATGCATCATCTTCTTCATTTTCCCGATCAGGTAACTTAGCCTCTCTTCCCAGTGCTTTCCTATCCCATAAGTCTATCCCATGGATTATTGATTCTGGTGCCTCATATCATATGTCTGGATCTTCTGATCTTTTCTCCGACTATAAGCCCTCTTCAAGACACGACGAAGTTCGCATTGCAGATGGTACTATTTCTTCTGTCTCTGGGAAAGGTTTAATTCATGCCACTCCTACCCTTCCTCTCTCTTCAGTTTTACATGTTCCTAATTTCTCTGTTAATCTTTTATCCTTGAGTCGTATTACTCAGGATTTGAATTGTAGTGTGACTTTTTTCCTTGATCATTGTCTTTTTCAGGACCTTATCACGAGGAGGACGATTGGCAATGGTAAAGCAGACCATGGTCTCTATATCTTGGATCAGGTTGACAAGGTTGCACATCATTCTATCCAGTCTCCAACCACCAAGGATGATTTATGGTTGTGGCATCGACGTCTTGGTCATCCCTTTTTTTATCTGCTTTAACATTTATTTCCTTTTGTTTTTACCAAAAATAATGTGTCTGACTTTCAATGTGATTCTTGTCAACTTGGCAAACAAACATGAGCTTCTTTTGCTCCTTGTATTAATAAAAGCATAGTTCCTTTTTCTTTAATACATTCTGATGTTTGGGGTCCATCTCGTGCTGTGTCATTGAAAGGCCATAGATGGTTTGTCACGTTTATCGATGATTTTTTCCGTACTACTTAGGTGTATCTCATGAAAGAAAAGAGTGAGGTTTTCTCTGTGTTTCAAAATTTTCATAAAATGTTTTGTACTCAATTTGGGGCTGTTGTCAAAATCTTACGTTCTGATAATGGGGTGAATACATTGATTCGGGGTTAGAGAGATATTTTTCCACTCATGGCATTATCCATCAGATTTCTTGCACCAATACCCCGCAACAAAATGGGATGGCGGAGTGCAAGAATCGTCATCTTCTTGACATGGCTCGGTGTATGTATTTTTCTATGGGTGTGCCTCGGTCCCATTGGGGCGAGGCCGTTCTCACCATTGCCTATCTCATTAATCGTCTTCCTACTATAGTATTGCATAAAAAGACTCCTCTCCAGGTTCTCTTAGGGTCCACATCTCTGTTTTCCATTTCTTCAAAAATCTTTGGGTGTGTCTGTTTTGTTCACAATCATTCCCCTACTCATGATAAGTTGGACCCTCGCTCTCTCAAGTGTGCTTTCCTCGGCTACTCCCCTACTCAAAAGGGATATAAGTGTTATCGTCCTCCTTCTTGTAAGTGGTTTGTGTCCATGGATGTCACATTCTTTGAGTCCCAGTCTTACTTCTTGTCTTCTCCGGTGCCCCGGTCATCCCTTCAGGGGGAGCCTTGGTGTGAAGAGATTCCTGTTGTCCCTGTTACTCCTATGGTGGAATCATTTGTTCCTCCACCACCTATTGCTAAGACTATAGACTTTAATGCCACCAAGGACAAGGAAGGGCAAGTTTATGTCAGGGACAAAGACAGACAGAAAGTTACTTGGATACAAGAGACCACTTATGCTCACCCACTGCCATCTCCTACTTCTAATAAGAGTCCAGGTAACTTTGACCCTGTTGTTTCTCTTGAGTCTACTGATATTGCTATTCCTGACACTACTGATCTTGATATTCCTATTGCCAAGAGAATGGGTGTGAGATCTTGCACTCAACATCCTATCTCTAATTTTGTGCCATACTCTCATTTGTCGTCCTCATATAGAGCCTTTGTGTCCAACATTTCTTCTGTGAGTATACCTAATCATTCTCAGGATGCTCTCACTACCTCTGAGTGGAAACTTACTATGATTGAGGAAATGAAAGCACTTCGTAAGAATGGCACTTGGGAATTAACTGAGTTACCTAGGGGCAAGCGAACTGTGGGATATAAATGGGTGTATACAGTAAAGCACAAGGCAGATGGTTCAGTTGAGCATTATAAGGCTCGACTTGTAGCAAAGGGTTTTACTCAGACATATGGGGTGGACTATCAAGAGACATTTGCTCCAGTTGCGAAGATGAATTCTGTCAGGGTACTCCTTTCTCTTGCAACTAATTTGGATTGGCCACTTCACCAGTTTGATGTGAAGAATGCTTTACTCCATGGTGACCTAGAAGAAGAGGTGTATATGGACATTCCCCTTGGTTTTGAAGATCTTCAAACAAAGGGGAAGGTATGTTGATTTCGAAAGTCACTATATGGTCTCAAACGGTCTCCAAGGGCTTGGTTTGAGAGATTTACTCAAGCGATGGTGAAATATGGTTTCAAACAAAGTCAGGCTGATCATACTCTGTTTGTTAAACATTCCTCCCATGGTAAAACGACGGCTCTCATTGTGTATGTGGATAAGATAGTGCTTACAGGGAATGATGTTGAGGAAATTCCTCTGCTAAAGAAGTATTTGGCAAGTGAGTTTGAGATCAAAGACTTGGGATATCTGAAGTATTTTTTGGGTATTGAAGTTGCCATAACCAAGGATGGGATTTTCATCTGTCAAAGAAAATATGTCCTTGACCTGTTGAAAGAAACAGGGATGCTTGGAAGCAAATCCTGTGACACTCCTCTAGAGCCTAACCAGAAACTGAGTGATGATATTGGAGGAGCAGCTGTTGATAGGGGGAGTTATCAGGGGTTAGTGGGTAAGCTCATTTACTTATCCCATTCTCGTCTTGATATCACTATTGCAGTTAGTATAGTTAGCCAGTTCATGCATGCTCCTCATGCAATACACTTAGAGGCAGTTATGAGGATTCTGAGATACTTAAAATCTTCTCCTGGAAAGGGCCTTTATTTTTCCAAACACGATCATCTTAGTGTGGAAGCCTATACAGATGCAGCTTGGGCAGGATCAGTAACTGATAGGAGGTCCACTTCGGGGTATTGTACCTTTGTTGGAGGGAATCTGGTTACTTGGAGAAGTAAGAAACAGAATGTGGTTGCCCGGTCTAGTGCGGAGGCAGAGTTTAGAGCCATGGCACAAGGTGTGTGTGAGCTCTTGTGGATCAAGTTATTGTTGAATGATCTGGGGATAGATCAAACGGATTCCATGCGACTATATTGTGATAATAAAGCTGCCATCAACATAGCTCATAATCCAGTTCAACAAGACAGGACAAAGCATGTTGAGATTGATCGTCACTTCATCAAGGAGAAACTCACTAGCCGCACAATATGTACTCCATTTGTGAAGTCTGGTGAACAACTCGCTAATATCCTTACAAAGGGGGTTGGGAAATCCCATTTCATGATATTCTTCGCAAGCTGGGGATAAGAGATATCTTCGCACCAGCTTAAGGGGGAGTATTAGAATATTTATTTATATATTTGTAATTATCTTATATATTTGTAATTATTTGTTTCTTATTTCATGCCTTAGGGCTCTCCTTGTAAGTTAGGTTAATTAATATAAAAGGGAATGAATTGATATTCATTCACTAAGGTTTAATTTTACCTCAACAAACAGAGAGCAGTAAAAAGGAAAGGGCAAACTTCACTTTACCCTTGTGGTTTGGGCCATGTGCAGTTTACCCTCTAATGTTTGGAAATAACCACATAACCTCCACGTGGTTTGTGGAATGAAGTGTACTGTTAAACATTCCATCCAACTTAACAGCAAGTGTGAAACACTTGGCAGATATAAGGGGATTATATGCTCATTCTCAAATTTCAAAGGGGTAAATCGCACATGGAATAAAGCATAGGGGTTAAAGTGCGTTTTGCCTTCTAAACAAATGACGAAAATATATAGGGGTATTTTAGTCTTTTTTATTAAATCGTCAACGAGCCTAATGGTGCACTTCAGTCCACAAACCACAAGGGGGTTATGCGATCATTTCCAAATGTTAAGGGAGCAAACCGCACATGGAATAAAGCATAGGGGGTTAAAATGCACTTTGCCTTCCAAATAAATGACGAAAATATAGGGATATTTTTGTCTTTTTCATTAAATCGTTAACGAGTCTAATGGTGCACTTCAATCTACAAACCATAAGGTAGTTATGTGGTCATTTCTAAATGTTAGGGGGCAAACAGCACATGGCCCAAACCACAGGGAGGGTAAATTAAAGTTTGCCAAGGAAAGATGTGTTGAGTGATTAATCCAAGGTGTACAGAGGGGTGGACTAGGAATAGATCCTGCCCCAGCCTTTTGATAAAGCACTACACTTACATACAAGAAAATCAACAATAGAAGACTAGAATGATTAGTAGCCAATCTTTGCTTTTATCCAACAAATGAGAAAATTCAGTCTTTTATAGAACATGTTGAAGAAAAAATATTCATACCAGGTCATTCGTGACACTCAGCATACAAATTTTTTGTATAAAAAATGGTCATAGGATATTCACATGACATTGACCAATGGCTAGTTACAAAGCATGTTGATCAATGGTTTTGATACAAGTCTAACATACCAAACATTCCCAACAATATTAAAACTAGAAAATTAGTCCCTTTTCTACATTCAAAGATGAGCACTAAAGTCCCCCTTCACAGCAGGAGAATCTGTGTGTGTGTGTGTGTGTGTGTGTGTGTGTGTGTGTGTGTGAGAGAGAGAGAGGGAGAGAGAGAGAGAGAGAGAGAGAGAGAGAGCGAGATTTTGGCATGAAAATTTATTAGGGTTTGCTAATGAAAAAAGCCAATAAAGCTTGATAGTATCAAAAGTGCTGTTGAACATTTAGAAAAAGAAAATTGTGAAAATCTTATCGTGCTAGAAAATAACAGACAAACATTTTATGGTTTACATATCATTGACATCACTGATCATTATATACATCATAGACATGTTGAGATGCTACAGACAATCTGAAACTAGGTCAAACCTAAGGAACATGTTGTAAGTTTAGTATTTAACAAGAGAGCCTAAAGATTGTGTCACAAGGTTAGTATCAGCACTGGACAAGCTACACCAAGCATGTTTTGTCATCTGCCACACAAAGCAAATCATTAGGCAACTTGAACTTTAAAAAAGGATGACATTATTTTTGAAGCAGTAATGATCCTCAACACAAGTATTGAAAAGTCTTCATTATATATAGGAGTACGAACAAAATTCAAACACAAAATAACCACTGCTTACCACTCTCTCAAGTAATGAAAAATGACATTTGTTTGTAAGACAAGCCATTTGAAGTAGTTTGATATCTATTCACTCCTTTCTTTCAATTAATTGGCCAATTTATTATGATCATCACAGAAGAATCATGAAAGTTTGGTCAATCAATAATTGGTAAGCCCTTGATCCATGGGAACTGACCTACGCTAACCAATGAAAAAACCTCAAAACATATAAACAATGATAAATCATTTTAAGCAATATATATATATATATATTACATTGTAATTCCAAGTTCGTTCAGTTGATAATTTGTTACATCTGATTATTCTAATTCTTCAAATTTGAGTCGGTCAAATGTCGAAGTTTAAGGTTCACACCTAATTAGGTGAATGCTTCTAATTTAAAATGTATATTATGATGAAGCTTTAAACATTATTCAACATTACTAATGTTTGCATTGACATATTCCATAGCATATCATAGGACTACTTCTGACAACAGTTTAATCACCCAAAACCCACGCAATAGAAGCGGGGGAAACAGCCCCCAACAGACAAGTACTCTCTGCTAAAACAATTAGACTGCTTAGGTGAACTTGTCCACCTATCTAGCAGAGCAGCAGAGTACACCAGGTCTTCGTTGCCTCATCAATTTATCAATCCTGTTACATAGTAATAACTTTGTTTTCCATCATTCTTCTGTGTACAGAACCAAAGTCACAAACAAATAAGTTCATCATAGTAAATCCATAACCAAATACACAGTTGTGTCTACGTGCCCAGATGTTAGAAATTATCATGTCCAAAATCCTAGCCTGTTTCCCAAAATCACATGTAACAACCTTGCCTAATGATGATTGCCAAACACAAGTTCATTCCAAATCATATATTCCAACTTGCCAAAGCCAACAAAATATCTAAAAGAAGAAAGAATGCACCAGAAATACAAGAATATTGTCGACACCAAGCCAGGATAGAAAATGGGGAGACATGTTGGAAAGCACAACTCACCAGGTTTTCCTCCATTTAAAACTGCACTTTTAACTGGTTCTACACCATATAGCTGTATATGAATAAAGAAGGGCACCAACAGCAACACAGGAAAAAGAACACAGATTAACAAGAGAGAGAGAGGAGTTCATTAAACTTTACTTTTCCAATGAACTTTACTTTTCCAATAAAATTAGAGAATGAAAAAGATCTAACCTTAATCTCAAGGTTTTGCTCTTTAAGGTACCTCCCAATACCTGTAATTGTACCACCTGTGCCTATCCCAGAAACAAAGGCATCAACTTTCCCACTGGAGCCTTTCCAGATCTCTGGTCCAGTGGTCTCATAATGGACCTAAACAGATGATATCGATCAAATAATTAATCTATCCAATCAGCTACCAACATATGTTGATAAGTGATAATACAGAAGCTCAAAGTACTGGTGCCATAATACCTTTGGGTTGGTAGGGTTTTCAATTTGCTGAAGAATGTAGGCATTGGGGGTCTTTTCCTTTATTTCTTCCGCCTTTTGAACAGCCCCTTTCATGCCCCTAGCAGGATCTGTAAGAACCAACTCAGCTCCAAAAGCTAGAAGAATAATTCTCCTTTCCAGACTCATAGAAGCAGGCATGGTAATGATTAGTTTATAACCCTTAGCTACAACCATAAAAGCTAAGCCAATACCAGTATTACCACTGGTAGGCTCAATGAGGACACTCTTCAGCAATCATCATTTGGGCAGACAATAACAAAGGAAAGTTTGTCAGGCTCACATGAACATTGTAGAAAGAACAAGCAAAGTGAACAGGCATGTTTGCAGTAAATTATTAATTTCCTTTATCTGAAGCGACTTAATACAGTTCATATAAAGGCACATTCCTGTATGCGATTAATCAAATGAACTTCCCATTTTCCAAACCATGGTTTTGTGAAACAACAATGATAGTCACATTGGTACTAAGATGGAAAGAAGCGAACATACATAATAGAGGAAGAGTAATCCTGTATTTTCATAGAAAACATTTGAGGTCAAAAATATAAAATCACATTCAAATACATGTCTATATGATAGAAGATGATACATTTGGACTAACCTCACCAGGCCTAATGACGCATTTCTCCTCTGCATCTTGTATCATACTATACCCAATCCTGCATGCCAGACATGATTTAGCATATCAAAATCTATAAGCAAAGTCCCATAATACATATAATTCTAAAATTATGATGGAGATTGAGATTACTAAAAAAAAAAAAAAAGAACAAAAATATCCAGCTACCTGTCTTTGACGCTAGAGCAGGGTTCCATCATCTCTAGTTTGGCAGCAATACGAGCAACACAACCATCGGCGATATTGTTAAGATACACCAATGATGTGTTTACCTATCAACTGTACATGTCAAAACAACAAGATGAGTATGATAAACAGTGTCCCTTAATCTTAGGCTCCAAAATAAATAAATAAATTCGGGATGAACACAGCTTGCTTCAGTAACATCTTTTGCAATGGCACACTTCTCTGCCATTTTGGTCAAATCACTGAGAACACTTAAAAGAGTCAAAGAGATTAGAAATAAAAATCAGAATAATGTTCAACGAACTACAGAGAAAAAGAACTAATAATTTGAATTCTTAGTGTTGGTGCATAATGTATGCACTGTACATTTCACTATTAAAATTATTTTCTATATTCATCACTTTGATATGTATACACCCATGAATTGTGTAATGTGAATTGTGTATCTTCAATATATGTGAATGACAGCTAGAATAAGTAATAGCATTGTCGAATTAAGTCAAACAGTAACTGACAAAACAATAAATGAAACAGTGTTATATAGTCAAAGATGAATAGTAAATATTAAATGTTATAATAGTGTTTAATTCAATAAGTGCTGAAGCAAGTGAAAAAGAAAATGAATGTTGACTGATGTGTAATAGATACATGGTGTAAAGTAGTGTTTTGAGGAAAATGTCTTCAGTGGAGTTTCCCATTGTATTGCAAAGCCAAAGGAAAAGGCCGTGTGTGTGACCAAAATGAGTCTCTCATATGGCTCTATTTTTATTTCTACATTATGTATTGTGTTTTTACAAAAAGATTTCATACGACATGTAAAGGTGTTTCTATGGTGGTGCTTTGGGCTCAACCTAATGTGCAAAGATAGTCTGAGCCAACACAACTACTAGTCGGATTATTATATCCTAGGTTTGACAAGCTGGATTTAGAGCCTCTATGAAGATTTCTCTCTCCAGATCATATAGAAGTTTTCACCAAAGGGCGCCACCTCAAGAATGAGGTGATCTTGCAGCTGGATAGAAGCCACATTCCACAAGTGTTTTCAGTCAGGAGCTCACGAACAGCAAACTTCTGTGTGTGTGTGTGTGTGTGTGTTTTTTTTTTTTTTTTCAATTATCAAATGTGCACCCAAATCACACTCCCTCCCTCCAAAGAATCCCCCTCTTCCTCTTCTTCTTATCTCTCCCTCTCTCTATATATATCACTCTCTATATTCACATCTATATCTATATTGGCTTGATTCATGCACTAGAAGCTCTTAACAGATTTACCATTCCCCTGAAGTTTCCATTTTCTCTGATCAATGTTTTATGGTTATGCATGGGAATCGACTGAAAACATGTGATCGCAAATGTCATGAGATCCTAAAATTGCAGAGGCAACAGCAAGACCAAGGCTTGTTGCTAGTCCAATCAAAGTTCTATCACTAGAAGTACTTTACTGGGTATTTGTTTCTTTTTAGGATACTAGTTGGCAGGTTCACAGCTGCTTAGAACGTGACCATGGCAATAAATGTGGCCACTACTCATACATTACATGCATCACTTGGTGAATCTCTTGATGCTTGAAACTTGAAAATATTCAAGCCAATCCTTTGAGGATTCTACTGATTGAAGCCTAGTCAAGATAATTTTTGCATCTTGCTAAAAAGAGGATGCTAAAGGGATGACACAAACATCCTGAGCCCCAAGAGCTTCAGCACATCAAAGAATTTCTCAAAGTCTCACATCCATGGGACTTTCAATCACCATATCCAATATTGGGCATATATTGCTTTCAAATCCTTGCATTTGTAGCTTTAACTTCCACCGTCCCACTAATGGCATTTCTTTTACCAAGCATTAATTCTTTGCATTAATGGTCTGTGACCACCTCACTGCTTTTACAGAGGTCTTCCATTTGTGAGCTTCTGACCGAAAAGGGCATCATTTCATTAAATGACTTCCTTGTGAGGATGTAGCTCCTCCCTCTAGCCACAAAGATAACCTCATTTGTGAGGTGGTGCCCTCTGATGAAAACCACCACATGATTTGGAGATAGAAATCTCCATAAAGGATCCAAATCTAGACAAGCCATATGACAAGGTCTGCTGCATCGGGTGGCTATGAAGGTTTTACCAACCATAGAGGGATTACCATGCCTCAATTCACTTTGAGTAAATCAATTTATTTGGATATATTTTGTGTAAACCACACGATTATTTTTAGTGATAGTGAATGATGTATAAACACATTGTTTGATATAGTGGGCAAAGACGAAGATCCGCGGATGTAGGCTGAGTTAACCAAATCAAGTTAAATTTGGTGTCTTCTTATGGTGATAGTTTTCTAGTTCAAGTGTTATAGAGGTGTCGGACACAAGAACACGACAGGGACATGTATGGGACACGCCACGTGATATATCCCTTTATTTAATTAATTTGTTTTCAGGAGACAAGCGAGGGACACTTCAAGGACACTATAGGGACACTCCAACTAGTTTCCTTCCCCTTTTTCTTTAGTGCTTTTGATGGATGTTGGATGTTTATTGTTTTTTGCTTATATTTAAATACTTAATAGATCATCCATAAAAATAAAATAAAATAATATATATATATAATGATAAGTGTTAATTTAAAAGTAATATATTTTTTAAAATATCGAATTAGTGTTAGTTTTTATTAATTTTGATTGTTTGTGAATGTAATATTAATCTACATAACAAATACAAATATATGAAAAAAAATATTTTATTGCAGTGTCCTTGCCGTGTTTTTGTCTCTATTGTTTTGAAATCACTATATCTCATGTCTACATCCATCTCTTTGTTTGTGCTTCTTAGCTATAGACACCGATCCGAATACTTGATCTACTTCGAATGTGTGTATTTAATTGTTAGGGACCAAAACATAAACAAAAAATTATGTTATTTTCTTTTGAATCTCCTTAGCAACCAACATAGGCTAGGAACTTTCGATGACTTGCTAAGAGACAAAACTATATAGTAAACAAATCTAAGACTAAAAATACAGAGTAGATAATTCATTAGAAAAAAAAATATTGCATTAATAGACAAAACCCGAGACTACACGGCTAAGAAGGAAATGATTACAACAGAACGCATGACCAAATATCAAAAAAACCTGGACTTTATTTCAAGAATATTGAGTTGGTCTCAAAACTAAAGTGCAAACATTGACATGTTTAGAATGATAGACTATATGTATCAAATAATTTAATCCATATCTATTCTATTATCTATACAATTATATAAAGCACATAGCTTTTCAAAGGGGAGCTTCTATTAGCAGACTACAAAAATTCTTAGTTCGGACCATTTTGTCATTCAGATTTCAACTTCCAAACGAAAACTCTGTTCAGTAATTGATTTTTGTTTAAAATCCCAACTACAAAAATGGTGTGAGCTCACACAAAGAATTGAGTGCAAATAGAAGCTCCCTTTCTGAAGCTTTGTCACAATTTTTTGTATAACTAAAATATCTTTGATCAAATAAATATTCCCTTCTTTTCTTTTAAAACATTGTAAATCCTAAATGTTTCAAATTTAAGTAATTGTCATGATTGTTTTAAGTGACACTAGTGTGCCCACACCTCTAGTATAGGTATGTATAAGCACTAGAATCTAAATGAATTATGACAAATATTTTAAGTATTAAGATCTAAGAATCATAGCCATTAGGAGTATTTAAGTATACAAAAATCATAACAAAGCTTCTGTGTGTGGTTTATATGATTATATTGTTAATATATATAAATTGTGCAGATTAATAATTCTAACCGATCTAAAAGGGAAGAACAAAAACACACAAAACTGAATGATCCCAGAAACATACGATATAAATCATAGCAAATTCCAATGCACAACGCAACTCAACTAAGTCACACGACCTGTTTTGTTTTCTCAAATTGGAAGTCTGGACTATACTTGAAAATCAACTCATCTTATTTATATCCTTTTTTTTTTTCGTTTTCTCAGCAACCAAACATAGTGCAAAACAACTATCAAGTACCGAACACAACTCTTCACGCAATGCAGATTTTTCGAAGCAAAATCAAAGAGATCAACAAATCGATATATTCATAAACAAGAAAGAAAATGAACGAAAAACCAAAATGGAAAATTCACCTTTTTGTATATGTGGGTCTCTCACCCAGGAAACGTTATCGCTCAGCCAACCACGAACAATTGTACATATGAAAATTGCATTTCGCTGGCATCTAAATTGAAAAAAGAAAAGTGGTAAATTACTCTTTACCCCAAATTTTGACTCAAAATTACGGAATCTCCAAATACAAATTTTGCTAAAAGTCTCCCAACCTAGTTTTTTTAGTGAGTTATTTACACATATATCTCTTAAATTATTGAAAAGTATTATTTTGATTTCTTAAAGAGAAAATTAGTCTAAGGTCCCTTTCTCATTTTTAATAATAGAAAAGATCCACAATATTATTTTATGATGTTTAAAGTCCTTCAACCCCACACCCATATATCACAGAGAAATTTGAGAAAAACCAAAGGGCTTCAAAAACTATCTTCGAGAGATCTAAGCATTGGTTTCTCTCTTCTCTCTCTCTGCTACATCAATGGCATCTATGTTGGTATCCAACGGCAATTTCTCCGCCGCAAAGTCTCCAACGCCGTCAACCAGCTGTGTTTTTTCTGTTTACAACGAGGTTCAAGGTCATCCATGGCCTCCCTAGCTCCATCACCGGCGACCTTGACTCCTCTGTCCGCTCCGTCTGCATCACCGTCACTGTTTCTATCTCCTCTCACCTTACCAAACCTCCATTTACTTCCATCATCAAGCCCTTTGTTGAATCTCTCATTACTAAACATGATCACAATTCTCAGATCGGAGCTACGTTGTGCCTTGTGGCGGCGATCGATGCTACTCCAGATTCAGATGCTATATATTTGAAGAAATTGTTGCCGAAACTCAACCTTTGTTGAATCTCTCATTACTAAACATGATCACAATTCTCAGATCAGAGCCGCGTTGTGCCTTACGGTAGCGATCGATGCTACTCCAGATTTTGATGCTACATATTTAAAGAAATTGTTGTCGAAACTCAAGAGGTTGTTGAGGCGTGATAGCTTTAAAGCGAAGCCTGCGCTGTTGACGCTAATCGAAAGTGTGATCGGATCTGGAGTAGCTTCGAATCACCAAATTGTGAAGGATTTAGTGTCATGTTTGGTTGAGTTTATTGGATATGATGATTGAGCGACGATGAAGGTTGCAGTGGAGGCGCTGGTGAAGTTAGCATTGGTGAAAAGAGATTTGTTGATGGAGTTTAAGGTGTCGTGTTTAAAGACAGTCGAGGTTAAAATTTTTGATAAGGTTTGATTTGATTTTGAGTTTTTAGATTATGGATTTGGTTACTTGAAATTGTAGATTGAAATTGAGTACGTGATTTGATCACATGGGGAGTATGTGATTTGGCCAGAGAAAATCAACAAATTTCTCTGGCCATCACATAGAGAAAATTAACAGACATAATTTTCTCTAGTTTGGTTAAAATATAGAGAAAATTATGATCAAATCAAAGAAAATTATTCAAATACACAGAGAAAATTGTAAACAAATCATAGATATATTTGTGAGAAAATTTAACCCCAGAGAAATTTCAAAATACAGAAAACCAAAAAAATTGAGTAAACCAAAGAAGTTTTGAAATTTCTCGTATTTGAAATTTCTCTGGATGGAAATTTCTCTGGGTCGACTGCGGTGGAGGCGTTGGTGAAGTTGGCATTGGTGGAGAGAGATTTGTTGATGGAGTTTAAGATGTCATGTTTGTAAACAGTTGAAGTTAGAAATTTTGATAAGGTTTGAATCGATTTTGAGTTTTTAGATTATGAATTTGGTTACTTGAAATTGTGGATTGAAATTGAGTGTGTTGACTAGAGAAAATCAACAAATTTCTCTAGCCATCACACAGAGAAAATTAATGGACACAATTTTTTTGAGTTTGGTTAAAACACAGTGAAAATTATGAGCAAATCAGAGAAATTAGTCAAATACACAGAGAATGTCACGACATGCTCCCTGTACCCAAGGGTTAAATATCATGATGGCCAGTAACTAAGGTTACCTCTGGCCAATTCAAAAACAAATTAATAAACGCGAGCGGAAGTAATATTAAAGTGAGGGTACCAAAATAATCATCGGAGCTTCTATTTTTATTACAAAATTTATTGACCAAAAATGCCGATATTTACATATAAAAATATTATAAAAATATTGTGTGTGTGTCTATTCCGCAGCACCGCATCTAAGACTTTCCAAAAGCTATTTCTGAATTGCATATTTCCTGAAATTTGGTAAAAAACTATAAGCACATGGTAGAGTGAGAAATATTATACCAAGAGTATAAGGGACACGAAATAACCATGGATTGTTAGTTAGGCCAAAACATTTACATAAACAAATCATTTAAGTAGCAGAAACTGAAATACAAATATCACGTAAATAAATAATCATAACCACGGTACAGAACAGAACAGAACAGAGGTTACAGGAGTGACAGTCAGAACAGAGGTACGGATTCAAGAGGTGGCTCGTACGGATTCTAGAGGTGGCTCCCACAATAGTATAGCACTTAGCTCCGCACAGAACAGAGGTACGGATTCAAGAGGTGGCTCGTACGGATTCAAGAGATGGCTCCCGCAATAGTGTAGCACTTAGTTCCGCACAGCACTTTGGTCCGCACAGAACAGAGGTCAATGGATCCATGACAAACGGAGGACCACAAAGTGGTCAAACAGAGGCCAACGGTTATTTAAGTCCCCCAAGGCGTGGGACTGCCGTAGTGGTACTTACAAAACATAATTGTATATAAGGTCATAGCCAAATATTCTTTAAAATATAATCAAACATATCCATGGGTTTCCTTTTAAGCAAATAGGGTTCAGATATAAAACCACGTAACTGAAATCTTTATAAAACATAACTTTTATTAATATATTAATAAAATATAACTTATATAAAATAAATTTTGGTAAGTCAAAACATACGTAAAATACATTTTGGTGACTCAAGGTATAATATAACTCACCTTAACTTTAATACCTTACTCTTTCTTTCTACTGTCAAAGACCCTTTCAACTTCCACTATTCTTTCCTTAATTTCCTCTCTTTCTTTCTCTCATTTCTTTGTTCTTTTCTTTCTCTTGTTTTTTCCTCCACCCAGCCGAATCCCCTCCTTTTATAATAGGAAAATGCTTGCCCAGCAAGCTTAAGTGCACACGTGGCCATGCCACGTACCCCTCTATATATATAGTTGGCATCATTACCTATGAGTTTTAATCTTATCCTTAATAGATATTTAAGATAATTACATTTTGACCCAATATTTTAATATAACTATATAAATAATTTAATTCTTAAGTAAATTACATTTTATCGTATACCAACATAAAATTAATTATTTATTTTAATACCACACTCATTATTATTATTATTATTTATGTTATCTATATTATTATTATTTATGAGAGGGTAAATTATATTTATTATTGGGCCGAGCTAGGTGTTGGGCCGAGGTCAGCACAAGAGTGGAAAACTCTCAGTAAGAAAGGAGAAGTATGGGGTAGTCCGGTTGCCGAATGGGCGTGCGTTCCTCGGTTGCTTCAAGTATTGATTTAGTCCGGTTCTAATTGGTAGACCGGTCGTAGAAACGTACCGGTTTTTGTATGCTAGGTCGGTCGAATATTGATACCGGTTCGGACTTGGTAGTTCGGCATGGTCACGTCCTAGTCCGGTTGAACTCTCTTATGGTTAGCTCGGTTGTGGAATGGGAAACCGAGGTAAGAGAAGTGAAAGTGAAGACCGGACTATTGGTTACTTCGGCTGTAAGGGAGCCATCTCACTTGGCTTATGCAGTGAGGGGGGTGTTGGAAGATGAGCATTATCTTCCAGGAGGAGTAATCCTAGAAGGACTCTACGCATGGAGGGATGCGAATCCTAGAAGGACTCTACGCATGGAGAAGTTAGAGTCCTACTAGGGCTGTGTCACGCGAAACCTATATAAAGCTCACCAATATCACCTTTGGAGGGGTAATACAATTTTGCTCCCTGAAAACATTGAGCTTTTGCCTTCTTGTCTTGCTTACTGACTTAGGCATCGGAGAGGTTTCCGGCACGCACCCGCCGGCTAGCTCACGTTGATATTTTCAGGTGGTGGAACGACATCGTACAGAGGAACGAAGACTTGGTCAACAGGATTATACGAGAAGGTGAAAATCTTTCCCGTACAATTGGCGCCGTCTGTGGGAACAACAGACAAGAACAACCTCTTGATCAAGCTTTCTCTTAAACATCAATGGCGAACAACGAAGAACTACCTCAGTCCGCCGTTGACGGACTAACTCCAGAAGGAGGTGCAAGGCGCGAAGGCCTTCCTTTGGTCCCTCCCATGGCGAGCCTGGAACCACAAAGGCAGAATTCCAGGAGGGATGCGAGGGGACGAAGGAGGAATAGCAGCCCTCATCCCTCTCGTTCGCAAAGTCCAGAAAGACAAAGGCGTAGAGTTGATTCTCAAATTTTGGAGGATCGCGTCAGAGAGCAAGACGAACTGATCCGTAAGATGGCAGCGGACATGGAGTCTCTGAAACGCCAGATGAAAGGAAAAGAAGTGGCGACAGGAGTGGGGCGCAACAACAAGACGCCCCCTCGCCACTCCGAGGGTCGTGGTAGGAATTCTACACCCTCTCAACCAGAAGACAGAAGCCTCAGGACAGGCGACACGCGATCCGTAACTTCCAGGACTCGTCACTCCAGGTCTGAGAGGACGAGGCCTGAGAGGTCATACACTGAGGGGAGTACCTATTGGCCTTCACATACACACCATACGAGGTCCAGACAAACGGAATTACCTAGGTCGTCCGACCTAAGGTCCATGTTGGAAGAAAAGGCACGATGGAAGGAGGACGCCAGGACGCGCGATCCCCACAGGGTTCCTGCCTTGCAGCGATTGGCTCCTCGGACGCATGGAAGCGTCGAGGTTGGAATGCCAAGGCCACACTTGGCATACGAACCAGCGGATAAGGCATTGGCGAGGCTGCAGACCTCACCATTCGTCCCAGAGATTGAGAACGCGCCCCTTCCGTCAGGCTTCCTACAACCCAAGTTCACGACGTATGAAGGAAAGACAGACCCTTACACCCACTTGAGCCACTTTCGCCAGGTTATGGCTGTGTATCGGCGGAATGAGGCGTTGATGTGTATCCTATTCCCTTCAAGCCTCGGCGACCTAGGCTTGACTTGGTTTGAGAAGCTTCCAGAGGGCAGCATAGCCTCCTGGGCGCAATTGGCGGAGGCGTTTGTAACACGGTTCAGAACAAACACAAAGACCCCGGTGGAGATCGACCAGCTGCTCTTCATCGATATGGGCGACAATGAGACCTTGAGATCATACAACAGTCGCTACTGGGAGACGTTCAACCAGATTGGGGACTGCCCAACCAACCTTGCCATTGCGCAATACAAAAGAGGCCTTCCAGTCGGAAACAGACTGAGGGACTCTATCACCATGACGCCACCCCTTACCATGGAGGCCCTGATGGAGAGAGTGCATCAGCACATCAGGGTAGAGGAGGATGGCGCTCGTGCCAAAGCAAAGAATGACGCGACCATAACATCAGAGAAGAAGACCTCCGCAAAGGTCAATACGGTAGATCGCCGAAACCGAAACGGAAGGGGCAGGCGAGACAATGACGAAGACCAGGACAAGAGGTGGTTGAGAGTCCGCACGGCCATTACCACAGTGTTCAAAAAACCAATCTACCGTATACTTAGTGAGATTCGAGACGAGCCTTTCGTCAAGTGGCCCGCTAAGTTAGGCGAGGCCCAGAAGGACTATGATGACAGATCCAGATGCACCTACCACAAGAAAAAGGGGCACCGCACTGAGAACTGTACGCCATTGAGGCAACATCTGGAAGAGTTGGTGGCAGCAGGCCACCTAGATAAATACATAGAAGGAGGGGCGCAGCCAGCCCCCCAGGACCACAACCTCCCCAATGGGATGCCGAACGACGCCCCGCCACAAGGTACCATCAACGTAATCCATGGAGTCTTTGAACCAGAGCGAGTATGCGAGCTCAGAGGTTCAATCAAAAAGGCAGAGCACTTGAGGGAGGTGCTAAGTGCCCAACCAGTCGTCAAAAGGGGGAGGACAGAAGCTACAAATGTCATGTCTTTTTCGAACAAAGACTTGGACAGAATATATTGCCCACACAATGATGCTTTGGTCGTCACTCTCCGAGTCAAGGACTATGACGTCAAGCAGATTTTGATTGACCAAGGTAGCTCGTGCGAAATCATGTACTACGAAACCTTTAAGCAACTCAAGCTGCAGGATAAAGACTTGGCCCCCGCAGTATCTCCCCTCATCGGGTTCAACTCCATGCCAGAGTGGCCAGTCGGCAAAATCATTCTCCCAGTCAGAGCAGCGAGTGTGACAAAGCAAGTGGAGTTCTGGGTATTAAAGGTTCCCTCCACCTACAACATCATCCTAGGCAGAACGTGGCTGCACGCCATGCGCTCGGTGGCATCTTCCTACCACCAAGTGATGAGGTTCCCCAGCGACACCGGAGTGATATAGGAGGTCTATGGGGACCAGATTATGTCCAAGCAGTGCTTCGTTGCAACGAATGGTAGCCGCGCTGCCAAAGGATATGTTCATTCGGTTGAAGAACCAGAGAGTAATGAACTATTCGCGGATGTTGGCAAAGCGGCTAGTCAGAAGGCAGTGGAGGACTTGGTGGAGGTCAGACTAGACGAGAAGAACCCGGATAAGTTCTTCTTGCTATGCTCGTCGTTGTCTAGCATTGAGAGGCTAGAGGTCTTGGAGTTTTTGACCTCTAACATCGAAGTGTTTGCCTGGACCCCGTACGACATGCCAGGCATTGATCCCAACTTCATCTGCCACCAACTCAACGTCCACCCATCTGCCAGGCCAGTCATTCAGCGCACCCGCAGATCGGCACTCCACCACGCCGAGATAGTGGCAGAAGAAGTTGGAAACTTGTTGGAAGCAGGGGCAATCAGAGAGGTGCACTACCCCAGGTGGATCTCCAACACGGTCGTGGTGCCAAAGAAAAATGGCAAGTGGCGCGTTTGCGTCGATTACAAAACTGTCAACAGAGCATGCCCCAAAGATAGCTTCCCCCTACCAAGGATCGACCAACTGGTAGACCTAACAGCTGGTCACAGCAGGCTCAGCTTCCTTGATGCATATAGAGGCTACCACCAGATCGCAATGCATGAGCCAGACCAGGAGGTTACATCCTTCACCACTCCAAGAGGACTATACTGTTATAAGGTCATGCCCTTTGGCCTGAAGAACGCAGGGGCAACGTTCCAGAGAATGGTCACCAAAATGTTTGAGCCATTGTTAGGCAAAACAATGGAGGCTTACATCGATGATATGGTGGTCAAGAGCAAGAGTGAGAGTGACCATCTCAAGGACCTAAGTGAAATGTTTGAGATCCTGAAAAAGCATAAGTTACGCCTCAACGCGTCGAAGTGTGCTTTCGGAGTAGGATCAGGCAAATTCTTAGGCTTCTTGGTGACCAACCGAGGTATAGAGGCAGACCCTTCTCAGATCAAAGCGATTCAGGAGTTAGAGAGGCCTAACTCAGTGAAAGAAGTGCAGCATCTCACCGGCATGGCGGCAGCACTTAACCGATTCATCAGCCGATCTTCAGATAGGTTGCGTCCATTCTTTCAGTCATTAAAAGCTAAGTTTGAGTGGGACGAAGAATGCGACCAAGCTCTGGCAAGTCTGAAGGAGTACATGTCTTCTCCACCATTACTTGTAACCCCCATACCTGGAGAAGAACTCTTCCTCTATTTAGCAGTCTCTCAGCACGCAATAAGTGCAGTGTTGGTTCGAGCAGAAGGAATCCAACACCTACCCATCTTCTATGTCAGCAAGACATTACTGGGAGCCGAAACAAGGTACTTACCCTTAGAGAAGCTAGCACTGGCCTTAATGATGGCATCCAGGAAATTGGCGCACTACTTTCACGCCCACACCATTGTCGTCCTCACAGCTTTTCCACTGAAAGCTCTGTTTGAGAGGGCCAACTTTTCCGGGCGAGTTTTGAAGTGGGCAGTAGAGTTGGGACAATATGATGTGAAGTTCCAACCCAGAACCGCGGTAAAAGCCCAATCTTTGGCAGACTTCGTCGCAAAGTTCACTCCTGGAAGCCACCAAGTCTGCCCAATCGACCTGACTGACACAACCAAACTAGGGATGGAGATTGACGCCGGAATAGCGCAACCCCTAGTACAAGCTACTCAGTCAGAGCCCAAGGCAAAACCAGAGTAGAAAAGGCGAGGAGGAAGCCGACCTTACTACACCAAGTCAAGATTCACTGGCGACTAATGACTTGGGCCCATCAGAAGGCAAGGGGCAAACTGCAACTATGGACCCTGAAGAAGACATTAGCAACCTGGAAGACCCCAAGGCATCGTCCGATCCCTCCACCTGTTGGAAGTTGTTCGTTGGGAAGATGTGGAAGCTCTTTGTGGATGGGGCATCCAATCGACATGGAGCAGGACTTGGCATAGTCCTCATCTCTCCAGACGGCCTAGTAGTGGAGCAGGCAATCAACCTGGGCTTCCCAGCATCGAACAATGAAGCGGAGTACGAAGCGCTTCTTGCAGGGCTAAAAACAGCAGCATACATGAAGGCCACCGAACTAATGGTCTACAGTGACTCACAATTGGTGGTGAATCAAATTTCTGGCGATTATGAAGCAAAGGATGAAAGAATGACTAAGTACCAAGACTTAGTCAGGACAGAGATCAAGAAGTTTGAAGTCGTCAGAATAGAACAGATTGGTAGGGAGGAGAACAGCAGAGCAGACGAACTTGCAGGCTTCGCCTCAATGGCAGACACTTCCATCCCTCATCCGCTATTGATCGATTATCTGCCCAGACCCAGTATTGAAGACCCAGAAGCTGAAGAGGTATGTTGTGCGGAGTTAGGTCCTTCGTGGATGGATCCCATCATACTGTTCCTGAAAGACGGCACTCTACCAGAAGATAAGAAAGAAGCCAACAGAATAAGAGCCAAGTCACAGCGATTTTGGCTCTCTCCATCCTTAGCATTATACAAGAAGTCGTTTTCAGGACCTTACTTAAAGTGTGTCCACCCCAGCAAGGTAGAAGCATTCTTGTTTGAGATACACGAAGGGGTTTGTGGCAGCCATCAAGGAGGAAGATCATTGGCATACCGAGCTATTTCACAAGGATATTGGTGGCCCTACATGCAAGCGGATTCGGAGAAGTATGTCAAGAAATGTGAAAAGTGTCAGAAGTTTGCGCACCAGATACACCAACCTGCAAGAGAACTCCTACCTCTCACTAGTCCATGGCCTTTCGCAATGTGGGGCTTGGACATAGTGGGACCACTCCCAACGGCACCAGGCAACAGGAAGTTCTTTCTTGCGGCAACAGACTACTTTACAAAGTGGGTGGAAGCAGAAGCCTTGGCGTCAATCAAGGAAAAAGATGTAAAGAAGTTTGTTTGGCAGAACATCATTACTCGCTTTGGCATACCAAAAGCACTGATTTCAGACAACGGCACTCAGTTTGATGGCAGAATTTTCAGAAGCTTTTGTGAAGAATATAAGATAGAGTTCTACAACTCCACACCGGCTTATCCCCAAGCAAATGGTCAGGCAGAGGCGTCAAACAAAGTAGTCTTGGACGGATTGAAGAAAAGGCTGGAGAAGGCCAAAGGCAAATGGGCAGAAGAGCTCCCCCACGTTTTATGGGCTTACCGCACCACACCGCGACGATCAACAGGAGAAACACCATTCTCCTTAGCATATGGCATGGAAGCAGTCATCCCATTAGAAGTAGGTCTTCCTACAATTCGGAGCGAAAATTTTGATCCAGACCTAAATGGGGAAGCCATCGCATTAGAACTTGACTTGGCAGAAGAAAGGAGAGAAAAGGCATTGGTTCACAGCGCCTCCTATCAGCAAGAGTTGTCCAGAAAATACAACAAAACAGTACACCCAAGACAGTTCAAGATTGGCGATTGGGTACTTCGCAAAGTGATGGGAAACACATTGGTCCCCGGAGATGGCAAGTTAGGGCCCAATTGGGAAGGTCCTTACAAAGTGGTCGGATTAGCAGGTAAAGGGGCATACCACTTGGAAGATGAGGACGGCAAAGCAATTCCTAGGCCATGGAACACTGCCAATCTCAAGTTATTTTACTTTTAGCTTTTTTCTTTTTAAGTATGTGTAATTTTTTATTTTCTCAATAAAAACAAGTCGATTCTTTTCAGTATATTTGTTTTTCGTAGAAAGTAGCTCTAGTAAGATTAGTAGCATTGTAAACATAGTTGGCCGGAATACCCAACTATCAACCCTTCCTAAGCCCAGGATAAGGATCCAGGCTGCAGGACATTTGGTCAGAATAACCAAACATTTTATTCTAAGTTGGCCGGAAAAACCAACTTAGAGGTTGGCTGGATCAAACCAACACTTAGCCACTGTATGGGAATGGCTAAATCAACACTTAGCCACAGATGGGAATGGCTAAATTAACACTCAGCCAAAGCATGGGAATGGCTAAAAAATGGTTGGCTGGATTAAACCAACACTTTGTACTCTGCAGCCGAAGTAAGTTATACCGGCTGAAGAGTGGTTGGCTGGATTAAACCAACACTTTGTACTCTTCAGCCGAAGTAATTTATACCGGCTGAGGAGTGGTTGGCTGGATTAAACCAACGCCTTGGACTCTTCAACCGAAGTAAGTTATATCGGCTGAAGAGTGGTTGGCTGGATTAAACCAACTCTTTGGACTCTTCAGCCGAAGTAAGTTACATCGGCTGAAGAGTGGTTGGCTGGATTAAACCAACTCTTTGGACTCTTCAACCGAAGTAAGTTATATCGGCTGAAGAGTGGTTGGCTGGATTAAACCAACTCTTTGGACTCTTCAGCCGAAGTAAGTTACATCGGCTGAAGAGTGGTTGGCTGGATTAAACCAACTCTTTGTACTCTTCAGCCGAAGTAAGTTATACCGGCTGAAGCGTGGTTGGCTGGATTAAACCAACTCTTTGTACTCTTCAGCCGAAGTCAGTTACATCGGCTGAAGAGTGGTTGGCTAGTGAGGTATATAGTCAACCGAGATCACAGTTGTGTAATCAAGTTCATGGAAAAGTAAACATACAAGCAGGCAAGTACACAACCGGAATGAAAGTTCACAATTTTTTCATTGATGACAAATGGAAGTACAATTGAGGGGCCACAGCCCGGTTACAGGCATCGAAAACCGAAGTACAAGAAAGGAAAAAACACAAAACACAATCATCCAAGGAGTGCATCTAGTTCGGCATCAAGCTCGGTTTCAGCAGCTGCTTGGAGACCGGCTTGAGGAAGGAGCCCGGTTTGGACAGTGTTGTCAGCCGGCATCTCGTTGGTTAAATCCACTGTTGGCTCCAACCGAGCTGCTTGATTGCCTTGTTGATCGGTGGCAACCGGGGTCAGAGTTGGCTCCCCCTCTTCATCATCATCATCTTCATCATCATCATCTTCTTCGCCCCCAGACCCTTCTAGGAATGCTTTTTGGAGATCGTCTGCGTATTGCCTGAGTGAAGCCGGAATAGAGTACGGAGGAGCGTTGTAAACATCGGTGTCAGGAGTACAACCGAGCTTCTCCACCGCACTCCGCCAACCGCACTTGAAGAAGAGATCCTTGGCCGCACCGCATTGGAGCATGTATGCGTCTTCGGCCTCTTTGAAGCCTTGCTTTTTGGCCTTCTTCACTCCGGCCTTCAGTTGGTCTATCTCGGCGTTTTTCTTTGTCTCAATCTGGGCCATCTCCCATAGGTAATAGTCTTTCACTTCGGTCACGGCCTTTTGTTTGTCACCTTCAGCCGAGGTGACCAGTCCGGTGAGACGTGATACCTCGGCCTCCAGTTCGGCCGCCTTGTTTTGGGCCTGTGTTAGTTCGGTTGCTTTGGCCACGGCGTCTTTCATGGCCTGCCTGGCGGTCTTACGAAGTTCCATCACTTGCCGGTGTGCAAGCGTGGTTTTCTGAAGAGCCTGCAAAAAGTATGGTAAGTTTTTCAGTTGTTGACCGAACTGGAAGTTGGACAAATTTTAGAGACAGAAAGGACCGTATTGCTTACCACGATCATGGACTTCGAAGCAGACCGGAGTGACTTTACTTCGGTGTTGAGCCTCTTGGAATGGTGCTCCATGTCTTTTGGAAGGCACACACCTCTGGCCAAATTGAAGGCCAGAAGGTGGTCCTTATCCGAGACAACGGAGTCATCCTCGTTGATAGCCCGGTTGTTGAAGACTAGGGGGGAGCCCACTGGGGGGTCTCAGACCGGTTTGAGGACTCCGGCTGGGGGTTCGGCTGGGTAACTGCTGGTGGGTTTGGTGGCAGAACATTCTCATCTTCATCAACAAGTTGTGGCCCGGTTTGTTCAGTCCGGGCACGCTTGTTTCGGCGGGAGGCAGAAGGCTGCTGCGATGGAAGAGCCACCACGGCCTGGGTTGATTGGCCGGCCTGTGGTACCTCGGTTGGGCTTGTTTCGGTGAGCATGGCCCTCAGTCTGTTTTTCTTCGCCATCTCTTGTTCTGGGGTTAGTCGCACAAGGACGATTTCGGGCAAAGTTGGGTCCGGTTCTAGTGGGTCTTCGAGGAGAAAATCGGTTACTCTTGCTTTTCGTCGACCGGAGTATCTGTAGGTCGGCTCGAAGTCAAGAAATTTTGCCCAACTCCTTTCTTTCACCCGGAATGCGGCCTTGAGTACTGAGATGTTGGGGTGGTTGTAGTTGAAGATGAGGTGGGACTTATCTGCAAAAAATAGATGAAGTGTTAGTTCGGTTAGAGAAAGGAAAACCGAAATGAACAATGGTAAAGAATGCAACCGAAGTATGAATACCGGGCTCTCCTTTCTTCCAGTTTATTCTTTGGCCTGGGATGTGGGCTTCGAGGTCTTCAAAATTGCCCGAAACCCAGAAGAAGTCGTCATCATTAACGTCTTTATCCGGTGTGTGCTTTATTATCTTTTCTTTACCTCGGCGCACTCTCAAATAGTAGCACCAACCTTGGTTTTTGGATCCTATTGAGTATTGATGTAGTATTTCGGCCAGACCTAGGTTCAGACCGGTTTGTTGGTTTAGAGCATCTATGCCCATTATAATTCGGTATGTGTTGGTGGATAGTTGAGTTGGGCACAGTCTGGTTTGCCTGAGGAATTCACAAATTAGTGGCTGGACTGGGAATCTGAGTCCGGTTTCTACTATAGATTGGAGGGTAAATGGGACAAAGCCCTCTTCGTCCCATGGGTCGACTCCTGGTTCGGCTAGTTCTAGATTTACATCGGCTGGAATGTTGTATTGTTCTCGGAAATCGGCTAGGCCGCCTGGGGTTTCTACCAAGTGTCTGTACTTCCCCATTTATTCTATAAGTTATGAAATAATTTATCTCGGTAGAAGGAGCGTGCTCAGTAGTCCGGTCGGACGCACAGAGGGAGTGCCTGGACAGCCTAAGTCTGCAAAGTTGAAAAGCAAGTGTCAAGCACAGATCAAAGACCGTGCTGCAAAAATAAAGCAAGAAAAGGTTGGTTTTACTTCGGCTCTACAGGGTGCTAAGCTATCTACATCGGCTTGTGAAAGGTTCTCGTTATCTCGGCTCGAAAAAGTTCGTGGTTATGTCGGTTTCACCTATGGTTTTTCTTACCACGGTTAGGCCTCGAGGGGCATCTTTCTGAGTTCGGTGTAGAAACTCAAAAGGATGGCTTAGCCCCAGGGCTTAGCTCGGTCAGTTTTAATTTCGGCTAAGGTGAATCGGATGCTTTCTCATTAAAACTACTGTGTTATCTACAAGTACTAGCTCGGTTCTAGTTCACCTAGACAGCACAAACAGTTTCTAGTTCGGTTGGATGCATTTTTATGGATCAAATGATTGTTCTACCAGCAGTTCATAAAGTTGTTTGTGTGAAGTTCTTTTCAGAAACATAGCATGCAAAGTGTTTTGTGAAAACACACAGAAACATACTACTGTGAATCAAACGGAAGCAAAAAACAGATAAATAAAGGTAGGTTCGTGCACTTACCAAGAGGAAAAAGAGTGAGATGGAGGCGGAGGCAGCAACAACAAGAGCACGGGTGCAGGAGTACGAAGAACACAAAGAGAGCAAGAAAGCTGAGGAGAGTGAAAATGAACAGTGCAGAGTAGGAATGGCAGTGGAAGGGTTGGTTTTGTGTAAAAGTTGTTTTTGGAGGGAACTGTTCAAATATTACGAAACACGAGGACGGCGCGACAGCTGTAGAGATCCAATCAGGGGTTGCCACGTGTCATGGAATACTGAACGATTCAGTTTCTGAAGAGTGCAGAGACGTCTTGACCGGACGTGCGCAGTATGGCCCCAGCTTAGCTCGGCTGAATAAGCTAAAGGTGTTTTACCTCGGCTGGATACACTAAGTATGTCTTAGCTCGGCTGGAAAGGCTTGGAGGTTTTTTTTTAGCTCGGCTGGAGAGGCTAAGCAGTTGTTAGCTCGGTTGGGAAAGCTAAAAAGGTCTCAGTTCGGCTGGGGAGGCTAAGCAGTGGTTAGCTCGGTTGGAAAGGCTCGAAAGGTTTTAGCTCGGCTGGAGATGTTAGAACTCTATCTCGGTTGTTACATGGGTAATCCCTATCATGCTTCGCAGATGGAATTAAGGGGCAATTGAGAGGGTAAATTATATTTATTATTGGGCCGAGCTAGGTGTTGGGCCGAGGTCAGCACAAGAGTGGAAAACTCTCAGTAAGAAAGGAGAAGTATGGGGTAGTCCGGTTGCCGAATGGGCGTGCGTGCCTCGGTTGCTTCAAGTATTGATTTAGTCCGGTTCTAATTGGTAGACCGGTCGTAGAAACGTACCGGTTTTTGTATGCTAGGTCGGTCGAATATTGATACCGGTTCGGACTTGGTAGTTCGGCATGGTCACGTCCTAGTCCGGTTGAACTCTCTTATGGTTAGCTCGGTTGTGGAATGGGAAACCGAGGTAAGAGAAGTGAAAGTGAAGACCGGACTATTGGTTACTTCGGCTGTAAGGGAGCCATCTCACTTGGCTTATGCAGTGAGGGGGGTGTTGGAAGATGAGCATTATCTTCCAGGAGGAGTAATCCTAGAAGGACTCTACGCATGGAGGGATGCGAATCCTAGAAGGACTCTACGCATGGAGAAGTTAGAGTCCTACTAGGACTGTGTCACGCGAAACCTATATAAAGCTCACCAATATCACCTTTGGAGGGGTAATACAATTTTGCTCCCTGAAAACATTGAGCTTTTGCCTTCTTGTCTTGCTTACTGACTTAGGCATCGGAGAGGTTTCCGGCACGCACCCGCCGGCTAGCTCACGTTGATATTTTCAGGTGGTGGAACGACATCGTACAGAGGAACGAAGACTTGGTCAACAGGATTATACGAGAAGGTGAAAATCTTTCCCGTACAATTTATATTTTGACTCCTAAACTTTTACTAATTATATTATTTTATAGAATTACACATAATAATATATAATAAATTATATATTTTCCTAATTGAGATAATATTAGTATAAATTCTACAGAATAATTAAAAATCTGGATTGTTACAGAGAAAATTGTAAACAAATCACAAAGATATTTGTGAGCAAATCAGAGAAAATTCAACCCCAGAGAAATTTCAAAACATAGAAAATCAAAAAAATTGAGCAAACTGGAGAAATTTCAAACCAGAAATTTCTCTGGTTTGAAATTTCTCTTGATCAATTTGAAGAACCTTAGACATTATGAAAATATTAGATGTCCTTTATGTTATAAAATCTTAATATCAGGGATCTTAAAAAAAAAAATCCCCTTTCTTAAATTATAAAAATATATAAATAGATCTCTTAAACTATTGATATTTTCACTTTGACCACTTCTATCACCGTGAGTTAAACCAAACTTTTAAACACTTTTTAGACAAAAATACCCATCAGTACTCTATATATTTACAATTTCATTATTATTGTTTTTTTATTTTTTTTAAATATAAGCATTCATCTATAATTATTTTTTATTATTATTTAAAAAAAATTTGTAAATATATTTTTTTGTAGAAATAGTCTTTTTAAAAACAATAATAAAATAGGAAAATTGAGAAGAAGTGCTATTGGGTGTGTTATATAGAGTGTTGAATTGTATTTTTATCTCAAAAATGTCAATATAATAACGACGTGAGCCAAAGTGAAACACGTCAATAGTTTAAGAGTCTATTTGTACGCTTTTATAATTTATGGAGTCAAAATGATACTTTTCAATAGTTTAGGAGATCTCCATGAAAATAACCCCCTTTTTTTTAGTGATTAAAAGACAATAAAATATTATATTTATTTGTTTTTTCGTTTATTCATAATATTATTTTATTTGTAGTAAGTCTATTTCTACAAGTGGGTGGCATTAGGTCCAATAATTTAAATCTTTTTTTTGGAGCTAATAACATGATTAATAAAATTGTTTGATCAAAATGATAGATTATTATTTTGAATTTTTTTTTCATTGCCCTATTGTTGCTAGATCACCGTCAAATGGGGTTTTTTGAGATAAAGACAAGACAAATTGATCTTTTCGGAGATATGGATATGATTTATTATTATTTTTTTTTAAAATTATCCTACTATTATTAGATCATTAACACTTGAAAAATCACCAAAAAAATTTATTAAAAAGTTGTTGGCGGAGGCAACAATGAGGACTAGTGGTGATATAGACAGATAGACAAATAAGTGATATATAAACAAATAAAGAGATGACACATTGACAGATAGGTAAACAAATAAATGACACTTATGTGTATAGGTGGACAGAAAGGTGATGTAAATTACAGCTGTAACAACCCGGCCCATGATTAACGTTAATCCATGCTTAATTATGCCGAATAAGTAATTAAAGTGAAATTTTGCATCATATGTTGCCTTATGTGTGTTTATATCTGTTTAACATAGAAATATCTGTTCAAGTTTTCGCTGCGGTTTGTGAATTGAAGACCTTATCGGCATTCGGTTCAAAAATTGATTTGATTTATGTGATAATTGGAATTTTTAGAATGTTATGGTAGGTTTAATTGAAATCTGATTCGGAACAAATTAATTAGATTAATTAATGCCTACTAGATTAGTTTTAATTAGTTACCACTAAGTGAGCCTATATAAGACTCCCTATATGCTCCACTTGTCATTTTTGTTGATATCAACACATCCTTGAGCCTATACACACAAAACAAACGTGAGCAAGAGAGAGAAAAGAGAACTTTGAGCTCAACTAAGGGGATTGCTAGGAGAAATGGGAGAATTGGACTTAGAGACTCAAGAAATAAACCTCTAGCTCTCACTTTGGAAAGTCTAGGTAAGAATTCAACCTTTAAGTTCTTTGATTGGACATTAAGAACATGAATTCAAAAGATTAAGTATGTGAACTTGAGATTTGAACTAGAAAGGAAGAAATTTGACTCATACCTTGCATGCATGCATAGTTCCTAACATTTTGTAGTTATTTTCCAAGAATTTCCTCATGCATATTGCTAATTCACTTTACCTTTAAGAATGCATCAAGTTTCAAGTCAATTTGTAGTATTAGATCATGTTTTGGAAGTTTTGAAGTCAAGACAATTCGTGCATGTCATGTTTACATCACATTCTCAAGTTTTAAGTTGAGTTTTGCACAATTGGCATGCTTTTGGGCTTTGGTTTTGTGAAATGGTTTTGAATTCTTCATGTTTTCCATGTTCACATGTGATTCCTCAAGTTTTTGGCCCAAGAAGCCATAGTTTGCAGCTTTGGGGTTAAATTTGAGGCTTGGAAGCAATTTTGGAAATTCTAGAATTCTGCTCCTACACTCGAGCGAAGGAATCTACGCTTGAGCGACCACTCTGAGTGCGTGCACTTCCGCTCAAGCGACCTGAAGTCCACTCAAGCGTAAAATGCATACTCCAAAAAGTTTTTATGTTTTACAAGCCACTCGAGCGACAGAAGTTGCACTCAAGCGAGGGTATGTCTTTCACGCTCAACCGAGTGTCGAACAAGCATTAAGCGGAAAAATCAAGCAACCAGCACTTTTGCAAAAGTTTACAGACCGCTCGAGTGACAGATCTTGCACTCGAGCGACCACTCACATTTTGCATGTCCGCTCGAGCGTAGGAAGTTGCGCTCGAGCGCGGACCCTGTTTTCAACAAGTTTTGTTAAGTGTTTTTAAGTGTATTTTTGCATCCTCATTCCATCTCAGGCATTTCTAGGCCAAGTTTAAGACACCATAATGAAGATAGAGGAGTAGGAACACACCAAGACAAGAAAGAACTAAGTTGACGTTTTCGGGTGTGTAATTCAGTACGTATTCATTATGTATCTGTGTAAGTCACGCGCCACAAAATCTCTGAATTTCCTACTCTGTTCGTTTACTTGGAGCCATCTATTATCTGTGAGTAATAACTTAGTAAAGCTATGTTCAAGTTAAATTATTTTTCTGTGTATGAAATAAGATCTGTTTTATGAAATGTTATATTCTGTACTATGAATGATTGTCCAATTTTTGATAAGTATTTGTGACACAAGTATGTTATCTATTCCTGGTCCGGAGGTTCCTTTATGGAACTGATAACTTATTTATACCCGGCTGGAGGTTCCTATATGAAACTAACAAGTTATCCGTTCCCAGTCCGGAGGTTCTTTTAAGGAACTGACAAGCTATCGGTACCAGTCCGGAGATTCCTCTATGGAACTGACAAGTATGATCTATGATGCTTTGTATATGATCTGTTAGCGCTAACGGATAAACCATGTATAATCAAGCATAAATTTTGATTTCTATCAATGACTCAAACAATAGTACGATTATGAATCTATTCTATGTACGGACTTAGTTATGGGACATCATTCATTTAACCATTTATTTTGTTATTATTCACTAGGCTCCTGCTCACTATTTATATTACGTATGTAGGTGATCAGGCTCAGAGTTGAGGACCTGGCGTTCCAGTTTTTGTCAGCCAGCCTTTGTGCCTCCCGAGGAGGTTCCAGATTAAGTCAAGTTTAGTGGCTATTTTTGTGAATGTATTAAGCTTTGTTTCCTTTGATTTCGGACAAGATTTCTATTAATATGTACATGGAGTGACGTGTAAATACTGCATCTTTTGACATCGCTCGTAAGTTTATCAAAATTTAAAATCATCTGTCCCATGTATGTCTTCACAGCTCAATGGACTATGTATATTTTATATATTTGCTTCTGCAGCCCCTAATTATATGTTATTCTGTTAAGAGGCCTTTGGTAATCCAAGGATTACTGGCCAGTTACAACGCTAAACCTATAGGGACGGGTTTGGGTCGTGACAATAGCGATTCTGATTTTGACCTAACCTTTATTGTATTCCGGACTCGGATTTCGTGGTTTAGTGTTGTTGTTCATCTTTTTTTCCATTGTTTTCCTTTAAGTTTGTCTTTTGGATTGTCGTGGTTGTGTTTGGGATAGGTTGGTTGCTTGATTTCCAAACTCTTGTTGCCCAGATTTTTGCTCATTCGCTCGAGCGGGCTTTGCAAACTTTCAGTACGTTTGCAGGATGCAAAACTACTAGGAGAGTGTATTCTACGCTCAAGCGATCATTTCTTACGCTCAAGCAGTTGGTTTGTTGCTTGCAAAACTACTGGATGCGTGTTTTCAACGCTCAAGCGTCACATCCGGCACTCGAGCGGTGAGCATATTTTTCATTGTGTCTTGGCACTCGAACGGCACTTCTAGCACTCGAGCGAAACAATTTATTGTGTCTGATGCTCGAGCGTCACTTATTGCGCTCAAACGGACTGTACGTATATCAGTTCGCAACAACACCTTTTTACATCACTTTTTCACATATTTTTCCACCAAATCCCTAGATCAGGACCCTCTCTCTCTAAAACACTTTCTCACTCTCTATATTTTCACCTAGTTCTAGTGATATCTCTATCCACTTACCTTTGTTAAAAAGTTAGAGCACCTCAAGGGTTACATTCTGATCCGATTAAAGCTTGGTTTTGGCATCCTTGAAGTTTCTCCATATCTTTCTTTGGTCTTCTAAGCTTGAGGTAGGGATTTTCTACACATTCTTATGGTTTTTAACTTAGTTATTGGTTGTTGTGTAACAATTGTGGGTTTTGGAAATATTTTGGACAAACCTAGGGTTTGAGATATAAAATCAAAAGAGAGGTTTCTAGTGAATGTGATATAAATGGTCATGGGGTTTGAAAATGAGGTTATATTGTGTCAAAATTATTGATTTTGGCATTTGGGTTGACATTTGGGAAAGAGGGAAGTTAACCTAAAATGGTTCAAATATTTATTTTGTACAAATAAATGAAATTGGTAATATAAATATCAAATTGGATGAATGTTGATGTAAATGATGGAGTTGGATATGCATTACCTCACACTTTTGGAAATTTAAATAAATTATCTGTCTTGAGATTGAATATCTGTTTTAAAATATCTGTATTGGGCTATCGGTGGAGGATAGCTATGATTGTTGTAGAAATTACATGAAGATTAGGTGAATTAAAATTAATTTATTGTGGGTTGTCATTGAATATGACTATGTTTCAAATACATTGTATATGCATGATTGGTTGGGAGGAGAAAGGGGATGTACTCCATGTTTGGGAGGAGATAGGAGATGGACTCTATTGAATTAAGTTAGCCTGTGTGCTTGTGTGTCCTGGGTAAAAGTCCTGAACGGTGCATATATATGGGTACTGATCTCGCAGACGAAATTTCATTAAAATTGCGGATTGAAGTGTTTGTGTGATAATTGTGTTAATTTGGGAACCATTAAGTTGTAGTCTCAGATGGGTCGTTTGAAAGAATATGAAACTGGCTCATGAATTGAGATGAAATGAATTAACTTGAATTGACGATAAGAAAAAAGGGATTGAGATATGAATTTTGGCACTTTATGATTATATAGATAATGAATGTTTTATCACTGGCCTTGTAAATGCACATTTTACTTATACCTTCGTTAAAACTCATATATTGTATTAAATTGTTCTTACTGGCCTTTGGCTTACCCTATCTAAGAAAAATCGCTTTCAGGTGTTGATGATATATCTCTACTAAGGCAGTAGCTCAGAAGGAGTTTAGATCACGAGCTTCGCTTTTTGTACTTATTTGTATAGCCAATGGCTTAAATTGTATAGGGTTAGACTCTCTTTTGTTGTAACCAGCAATGAGTTGGAAAGATGTAAGCCTTTAGGGCATATAATTATCTGTTTAACTTTCATTCCTCTTTACTACTTGCAACATATGCTGTACATTCAGGGACGGACCTATGCGTAGACCAATAGGGGCCACGGCCCCCTGCTAAAATAAAAAAAAAAATTTATATTATTTATTATTTTTGAACCTAGTATTAATAATATATAATTGTGTAGGAAATATGCCCCTCTTTTGTCATTGTGAAGTAGCATGGCCCCACCTATTCATTATATGGCCCACTCCTTTTTCTTCACCTCTTCTTTCCAAAAAAAAAAAAAATTAAACTGAACGTAAAATAAAGAATAAAATATAATTAAAAATTTACTTCTTTTATTCATGTATTAAATATAATTTTTTACAAACTCTTTGCTTGTGTACATTAAAAAAGAAATTACTGAAAATTTTATTACAAAGTCAATCATTGAACATTTCGAGATATGAAAAAACATCGAGTTCCACTTTGACAAATGATTGAATTGATTTGTATAAAGGATTATTTAATACATGACTTTGCTTTTATTCATATATTAAATTCACTAAATATACCTATCTATAAAAATAAAAATAAAAATCACTAAATATATGATTGTTTTATTTTTTATGTACTAATTTAATAACAAATTTTAGTTTATTTTTTGAATTCAAAAAAATAATAGTTCATATCAATTCATATAAAAAAAATTATTCATGTCTTGGCCCCCCACATATGAATTCCTAGTTCCGTCCGTGTGTACATTCGTGATGAAATATTTATGAATGTATATCGCATGTGTCATTTTTGTATGACGATCCAGGTTAATGAAAATTTATTATTTTGATTACGTTGTCTTATATATATTGTGTTGGGTTGAATTATTGTAATTATTTAAGGGCGTTACATATATAGATAGATAGATATTTAAGGGTTATACGGTATTTCAAATTGTTTTGTCTTTTTGATCAAAAAATAATAGAATTTGGAATTATTGTCCAAAAATTTTGAAATTATACTTATAACTTAAGTGCCTTAAAATAAATTTTAAACGTAAAATTCTCTAAGATAAATTATTCATGCAGTGAGGACATATGTTATATTTTTGAGTAATGTTGCACTTCATGAAAAAAAAATGAGGAAAAGTTTCATGAATATTCTTCATTTTTCAATTAGTTTGTGGTATCTTATTATATGTTATGCAATCACATATATTAAGTTACATTCTATCAATCATAGAGCACTATAAGACAAAATTATGTTTATACTATTTGCAAACTAAAACTTCAAAATTTAAACATATTTACATTAAAGTAAGCCTATTTTCTTGTTTTGCCACCAATCACACCAGGTTATTTCTAAAAGTTTTATAAATTTTTTTCTTTTTTTTTTTTTTTTTCTAGGAAACCTAATACTGTTTTTTTAAGACAATTTTGTCATTTATATTGTGGCAAATTACATTTTACCCTTTCAACTATTGTCTTATATTACTTTACCTTTTTAAATTAAAAATTGCAACACGTAACCTAAAAATTGTAACATGTAACCTGCTCATCTATTTTTTTATTTATTTTTTAATTTTTCAATTTGAATCTTAATGAGGGTATTAAATTACACTTAATCCCCTTAAACTATCAGTTAGTATCATCACTCTAACCCTTAACTAAAAACATTGTTTGATTTTTAAGCTTAAATAAAGTTTTTCAGTTTTTTTTTTTTTTGTATTTTAGTAAATTTTTTTTTTATATTTTAGTCAAAATTTTAAATTTTTAAATACACCGAAAAAATAAATATTTGAAGAAAATTTTAAAAAAGATCATTAGAAAAAAAGAGAAAAATACTTGTATATTTTCATATTTTTTTTATCCGTAGTAAAAAAAAAAAAGAAGAAGAAGATTTTTCATGAATATTTTCACTTTGTTTGATTTTGTTTTCAATTTTTTTTATTTTTTTTCTATAAAATTAAAAATTAATTTAGTGAAAAAATGAAAAAAAAACTCATCGTTTTTATTTAGTTTAATCTTTTTAAAAGGAAGAAATAATATTTCAAAATTCAAAAATATAATTTTAGATTTATTTTTGTTATGTTATTTTCTATTTAAAAAAATTAGAAAACAGTTTTTAAAATTCAAAGCAAACAGACTTTTTAAATATATCTAAATTAGATGTATTTAAAAAGTTAAATAAAAAATTTAAAAAATTCACCAAATACAAATAAAACAATTGAAAAAATATTTTCAAAACTAAAACAGATTGATAATTTCATTTTAAGCATTCTATTCAAAATTTAAGATGTAAGTCACATGTCAATTTTTCGTTAATTTAAGAGACAGGCTCTTACCAAAATATTTTCCGGTTCACTCATTAATTTGAATTTTAAAATATTAACTGATCAATTTTCACGGCCCGCTCAATTTATATTTGTTAACTAACAAACAAATATAAATTAATTTTTGACTAATGTTATATAAATAAAAAATTTATACATAATAATATACCTCGTTATATATAATTCATTTCAAAACAAAACACTATTAAAAATAAATTTATTTACAATAATAATAATATTACATCACTCATACCAAATTTTTTATTTTCCTCAATTTTTCTCCACCTACCTAAGAAGGACCATGAATAAATGCCGCCGACCCAATTTGACTCACAATCACCGTAATGCATATGACATGGGTCCCGTTTGATAAAGTTGTAAGTAAGTGTTTATAATTTATAACGTAGCAGCTTATAATTTATAGTTATGAACATAAATTAATTTTTGACTTATAAATTAAATTTTTTTTTTAACTCAAAGAATAAATTAATTTTTAATTTATAAAAAATTATAAATTATATTATTAAACTAAATCAAACACATCAAAATAATTTAAATTATACTAAAAATTAAAATTACCCGCCCCCCGCCCCCCAAAAATATTAAACTAAACCAAACACATCAAAATAATTTAAATTATACTAAAATTTAAAATTACAACCCCCCCAAAAAAAAACAAAATGACACGAACACTAGAGATTTAACACCTCCACAGAATCACCCATCAAAAAAAAAAAAAAAACGAACTCCACCGAATCGCGACCGTTTCGATTCTCACCAAAAAAACAAAAAAAAAAACAAAACCCCAAAAAACGAAAACCTTCCCTATCTTCCCTCTCCTCTGTGCAACAACAAAACAAAGCAAGTTGAGCAATTTGAAGATCGAACAGAAGCCATGGGAGTGCCGGCGTTCTACAAGTGGCTGGCGGATCGGTACCCTCAGTCGATCTCCGACGTCGTCGAGGAAGAGCCCAGGGAGCTCGTCAACGGCGTCTTCTTCCCCGTCGATATCTCCAAACCTAACCCTAACGGCATGGAGTTCGATAACATGTACCTCGACATGAATGGAATTATCCACCCCTGTTTTCATCCCGAAGGCAAGGTACGTATTTAGTTGTCTCCGATTTCGTAACTCCAAAGTGTAGAGAGATTGTTTCACTCTTTTTCTCTTTTACTAGTGAATTTTGGAGGTGAAATCAATTCATGAGTTGATCCAGAGCGAAAGAGAGAGAGAGAGAGAGTTGGGTTTTTAGGCTTGTCTAGGGTGTATTTAAATCAATTTCAAATTTGAGTTGGGTTTGACCAGTCAATTCTAGTTTGTGGATACAAAAATTGTATTATTTGTGCTAAGATTGTCTATAGCTTGTGCTTGTTGTAAGCATAAACAAGTTTTCTGAATCGTTCAATCTGCTGTATCTCTCACTCCTATCTTCATGATACCAAATCGGAGATTACAGTTGTAGTGATGACTTCTTTCTGTTCGATGTTTCAATTTTCTTGTTTGTTTGGTATGCCCTGACAGTAGAACACTTGCTAAGATTTTTCTATTTTTTAGCGCTGAAAATATATTATTTACGTTTGGAAGTAATACATTGGAAACATATACAACTATAAAGAAATAACACAAAGATGTTAGAAACTTGGACATAGTTGATTGTTTCTTTATGCTAAGTAATGTATGATGGATAATTCATTAGAATTCTATAAATGATTTTTATCCTTTTAGATAAACTCAAGTCTTTGCATATTAACTAGATGTTGTTACGATCCCACATCGATTAACAAAGGCAATGACCATGTGCAATGTGCATATAAGCCTCTTGGGCACCCTCCCCTTGCAAGCCGGTTTGCAAGGGTGAGTTCTACTCAAAGATCGTAATAGAAGCCTAGAAATGTAACTAGACACAAAAAAGATTTTATTAATGGAAACCATATGAAAATCTAAGTCTTAGGGTAATTTATCAAAAAAACAAAAAAGAATATCTAAGTCTTAGGGTGAATGTATTGATTCTAGTAAGGGGTAGAAGTTAAAAGTATTTTAGGAGAACCATGGTATCTCTTTGTTTGTGAAGTTTTTTAAATATTGAAACTCGCAAAGTTTTACGATTGATGGTAATCCTTTCAAGGCTCAATAGATCATTGCAATGGCGATATTATCTAACAAACCATTGCTCAATGGTATTGTATGTTAAGGCAAATGTATTAAATGAAAAAAAAAAAACACTGGATGAATAAAGAAATGCAAATGAAGAAGAAAATTATTAAGGTAATTGTTAGAATTGACAAAATTTATAAGCACAGGTGAGTCAAAGAGCTTCCATTAGTGGTAGCAATGGGTGTGGGGGAAGGGGGCTCCCAATCCTTTGACCACCAAAGAGGACTTACACCCAACCCTTGGCCTAACCTGGTAGGCAACATGAAAACAATTGTATTTGCAAACTTCATATTGTCTTTGTTTTTGAAAATATGAAAAACAAAAATGGAAACCAGAAACAAAAAAATATTAAAAATGAAACCTAATGAGCCCTAATCTATTTTCCAAAAGGGTGTCACAACCAATGACTTTTTCCAAAGGAGAAGGCCCAACCATTTTCTTTGTCCTAAATGGTGTGATGTGCTAGAGGAACTCGGAATCGGCGGATCATCTATTTTTGCATTGTCCGGTGGCTTTTGCTTTATGGTAGCGTTTGTTTGGCCTATGTGATGTTCAGTGGGTTGCTCCGCGGGATTGCATTCATATGCTTCGTGTTAGGTTTGATGGGTTTGGCGGCAACAAGAGAGCCAAAACAATGTGGTCCTGTATTGTGGTTGCTATTTTCTGGACTATCTGGTTGGAGGAAATGCACGAATCTTTGGCGGCAAGGAGTTAGGTGAGGAGGCTTTGTGGAATAGGGCGGGATATTTGGTTTCATTTTGGGCATTTGCTTCTCCTCCTTTTGAAGGATTTTCATTTTTCTTGATTTCTAGGGATTGGGCTTCTGTTTGCCATCTCTAGTGCTATGAGTTCAGTGTTATTTGTTTTGACTGTTCTGCCTTTCTTTCTCTGTTTGTTTGAGGATTTCTTGTCCTCTCTCATTCTTCTTTTTTAATAAAATTCTTTGTTGATGCTCAAAAAAATGTTTCTAGAAACTATCGCCACTCTCTGTGTTTCGTCCTTAGACTATTAGTTTTATTTAGGCTAAATTACAAATACGTCCCTTGAGATTTAAGTTAAAATACGAATTGCCCCATATAGTTTTGAAAATTACAAATACCCCTTGCCAAAAAATTTTATTAACAAAATTAACAGAAAAAATAAAATTCTTAACTACTCTACTATACAACAATAAAATTACTTGAATTGTTAATTGAAATATATTGATGACATCATTAAAAATAGTTAATTGACTTGATGATTTATTAGTAAAAAGTGTCATTGGTTATGCAATTAGAAACTTGAAGGGGCATGATGTAATTTCCAGAACCACATGGGGTAATTTGTATTTTAAGCAAATATCAAGGAATGTATTTGTAAGTCACCCTTTATTTTATTTAGTCCCTAAAGATTTTGATTTCAACTAAAGTAGTCCAATTGAATGTTAAAACCTAATTTGATGGGCAAAAGTCATTTTAATATTTGAACAATTTAAACCACATGACCAAACAATCATTTTTTTATTTGCTAATTTGAAATGAGGGTTACAGAAGAAGATGGGTGTATGGTTGTAGAGTGTAAGTTGTCTAATATAGTTGTTGTATGATTTAGGCTATGTTTGGCAATAGCTAACGAAGCTACATTTTTTTGCCGAGATTATTATTATTATTTTTTGTCTTTTAGTATTTTTTTCAAAATTTGTGCCAAAATGTTTTACTTTTTAGGTTTGTCAAGTCTAAATAGATCTTAAAAGTAGGACAAAATTGAAAAATTCTGAAAAAAGTTCACTAGAGAAAAAAACTCAAAAAAGTCAATTTTAATGGCTTTTTTTTTTTAGTTGTTTTTCAGGTCCTGGAAACTTTTTTGAATTTTTCTTTTTATAAAAGTTCACTACAAACGAAAAAAAGCCAATAAAAAAACTACTAAAAAAACAATTGCCAAACCCACTATTAGGTTGTCCAAACTGTAAAATATCTTTTTGCCTAGTAGATTAGCTTTTCCTCATTATTGATTTGAATGGGCTGTCTCTAATTGGACCATATGAACTGAAATCCAAATTTTAGGGATTAACTAGGTAAATTGATTGTTTAGGGATGAAATAGGAAAAAAACGACAATAATTCAGGGGATAAAACTGAAATCAACCATAAAAAATATTTAGTAAACTGATACAGGAGGTTGTTGATATTGCAAATAGTTAATCTTTGTAATTTAGTTTTCTTGAATTGTTGCAATGAAAGGAGAATTAGTTGTTGACCTATCGTATTGTTATCTAGTTGAATAACTATATTTAAATGTAGTTGTAGAAGGGCAATGAAGTAGCAGAATGGTGAGATGACTTTGTCTATTTTTTGATGTCACATTTACGGGGTAAAGTCTGTTTTCTTTTAGGAGACAATTATATATTATTATCTTATACAAGACTACTGTAGGTACCTATGCCACGCCCGACACGTGGCGAGCCCTTCGGGCACCACATCATTGTCATCACACCCCCACGTGGGAAACCTCTAAGGCACCACTGTCAATTGAGATTGCATGCCTAGCCTAAGTTGAGGCATGCACACCATCGAGTATGGAGAGCTCCAAGACAAATGAGCTGCGCTGTCAGCTTGCCTACGCGCTCATCAAGGACCAAGACAAAGGAGCTGCACTGTCAGCTTGCCTACGCGCTCATTGAGGACCTAGACTCACTTGCATGCCCATTTGGGTTCTTAGCTTACCCACGCTCTCTTGGAGGCCTAAAGTTGAGCCCTTGGCTGCCCATTTAGTCCTTTGGCCAACATATGCTTGCATAGCAGCCTAAGGCTTGCCTTAATGTCACTCATTCTACTCAACCACTTGGCTTTCTAGGCTAGGAGTGGGGCCTAGGCAACATCGCTTGGGGACCATCGGAGGATTGTGGACTGGAGGCTAAGACCATGGTATCGTCAAGGTTTTGTTGGGCTGTCTCCTTAGAGAGAGGCAATGTGGACCTTACATCCACGCCTCTACATGCATGATACGTTGCCTTTGAAGATATCAGACTTGTCACTGTAGACGACAATCAAGTTTATATCAACTTCTTGAGATGAGGAGAGCCCGCTACCTTCCCTTCAAGTTGCTTGGGCTCCTCCAATACTAGAGGAGCCTATATAACGTATCATACATGCAATGACCATGATCATCATACATTACTTCTATAACTACATAAACCCTAAGAGCACGTTTGGTACGATGGAATGGGCTGAAATAGAATGTCCATTCTAACTTTGTATTCCATTTCCCATGTTTGGTATGTCTTATCTAAGTGGGAATAGTCATTCCAATGGAATTGCTATTTTAACATGTGAGAATGCCTATTCCTTTCTCTAATCTAAGGAATAACCATTCCATTCTTTCATAGAATCACCATAAAACATTATCAATTAGCTACTACCACTATTCCCTATTCCCTTCTACTACCACTCCCTTCCACCACTGCCACCACCATTACTACTACTGCCATCGCCACAACCACCACCACCACCACCCTATTGCCGCCACCATCTCAACCACTACTACCATTACTACATTTTCACCTCCACCATCGCCGCCACAACTACAAGCACCACCTCACCACCGCATCACCACCACCACACCGCCACAACCACTACCATTACATCCACAACCACCACCGCCGCCACCCTACTATCGCCATCGTTGCCGCCACGACCATCACCACAACTATTACCGCTACAACGACCACCTCCACAATCACTGCCACCATCGTTAGAACCACTACCCTACTACCTCCGCTTCTACCATCACCATTGCCTCTGCTGATAGAACCCTTGCTTTACCACCACTTTAACAAAAAGCACACCACCACCACCATTATCGCAAGAACCACCACTCTACTACTGCTACCCACCAACACCACCATCGTTACCGCCACAACCATTACCTTACCACTACTATCACCATTTTTACAAAAATCACACCACCATTATCGTGAGAACCACCACTCTACTATTGCTACCTGCCACCACTACTGCCGCCGCCGCCGCCGCCACAACCACCACAACACCACCACCACCACCGTCATAGTGACCTACCACCACCACCATCCTAATACCACTACTATCACGACCACCGATCCCGCCTCCAATACCACCACTCACACCATCATTTCCACAATTATCATAATCTGTATGAATTTTTAACTTGTTTGTTACTAGTTTGTTAATAATAATAATAATAATAATAATAATAATAATAAAAAATAAATAAAAATTTAAAAAATAAAAAATATTCCATTCTATTAATTTAAAGGCATAACTAAACATGAGAATAAGAATTATGATTCTATTTCTATGTCATTCCATGTTGGCAACCAAACAATGGAATGGGAATGAACATTCCATTCCATTCAACCTTGCATTCCATTTCCACACTCATTCCATTCCTTCGTAACAAACATGCTCGAAGTGCTCAAGGTCTCTCATTGCGCACCCCCATCTCTAAGCCTGCTTTGGTCTTCTCTTTTTTCACCTCCGGTGCTCTCAAGTCACTAAAGTGCCCGTCATTTTCCCAAAGGTCCACAAGCGACCACGTCTAACCTCACTTATCCACAACTACCAAGCACACAAAATGCTATTTGAAACTTCCAAGTTTTCTTAGTGGTTGTATTCACCAATTTTCGC
>CM039305.1:101638498-101743498 GCA_022316695.1 Camellia oleifera | reverse complement strand
CCTTGCACTTCATCGAACTCAATGTTGAGGCGGGCAAGAAACTTGTAAATACGGCCGTCTTCCACAATTTTCTTGTGGTGGTTGCAGTTGTCAACCGATTTCCATTCGTATGTGTTGAAGATGTCAAGATCCTGCCACAACCTTTTCAACGAATTGAAGTATTTGGTGACGGAATCATCTCCTTGACGAATCTCTCCCAACTTCAAAGTTAATTCGAAAACTTGAGATTGATTTCCTAGGTCAGAATACATCTGACTAACATTATCCCACAACTCTTGTGCAGTAGTATAGCACATGTAATTAGAGCTTATATCCTCCTCCATGGAATTGACCAACCATGTCATAACCATGGAGTTTTCAGCGTCCCAACTGTCGAACAGCGGATCATTAACAGCAGGAGCCTTCTTGTCACCAGTGATGTAACCGATCTTTCCTTGCCCACGGATATACATCCGGACAGATTGTGACCAGCGGAGAAAATTATCACCATTTAGGCAGATGGTGGTGATTTGGACAGAGTGAGAGTTGGACGTTTTCACCGGAATGGCAGCGGCAGGGGTTGAAGTGGTTTCGGACGTGACTTCCGACATGGCTATGACGGTTTTAGGGCTGCTGTGTTTTTGTTGCTCTGATACCAACTCAGAAAATATGAGGAAGAAGAACTCAGAAAAATATGAAGAAGAAGGAATATATTTCTGTTATATTCAAAACTTCTTATTTTACAAGACCAAATGACACTCCTTATATAGGAGATATTACAAACATCATTATAACCCATTATATGCCACTTACATATTATATATTACCACTATCTACCACTATCATATTATATACATGCCACTATCTGCCACCAGCACCACTATCATATTATATACATGCCACTATCTGCCACCAGCACCACTATCATATTATATACATGCCACTATCTTATTATATACATTAACACAAATTTCCAGCAGCACAGTTCTCCAGACGTACTTCTCCACTTAAGCCACCTTGCTTTAATTCTATGGACCACATCCGCATCAATTTCTCCTGCCGTTGTGATAATCAACCCTAAATAATGAAAATGTTCTCTTAGGTAATTCTTGGTTCTCAACCTTCACTTCTCCTCTGCTTTTGTTGTTATTGTTACTAAATTTACACTCCATGTATTCTGTCTTAGTTCTGCTTATCCGAAATCCTTTAGATTCAAGTGCTTCTCTCTAAATCTCCAACTTTGTGTTCACTCCTTCTCTAGTCTCATCCACTAACACGATATCATCTGCAAAAAGCATACACCATGGCATATCATTCTGAATATTTCTTGTCAACTCATCCATAACTAAAGCAAAAAGATAAGGACTTAAAGTAGATTCTTGGTGTAACCTTACAGTAATTGGAAATTCATTTGTCATTCCAGCAGGCGATTTAATAGTAGTCACCACCCCTTCATACATGTCCCTAATCACATCAATGTAACCTTTTGTCACCCATTTTTTTTCTAACACCCACCAGATTATATCTGGAGGCACTCTATCATATGCTTTTTCAAGATTGATAAACACCATATGAATGTCTATTCATATATATATATAACATATAATAAATATATAAAATTATATATTTTTTGCGTGTCCCCCACGTGTAGTGTCATGCTTTTTTGGAAAATTAACGTGTCGGCGTGTCCGTATCATATCCGTGTTATGTCACATGTCCATGTCCATGCTTCTTAGCCGTAGTTCTTCTCAATTCTATTTGATACCGCTTGACCAACATCTTATCTAATCCCAATCTTCAAACCATGTTGAGCTTTTCAATAATTTTCAACAAGGCACAATTTAATTTAACTTCTACTTTGGTTGTAGGGAGATACTTCAGAACTAGAAGCTTATACTTTACAAGAAGCACCTCTTGCGAAGGGGCAAGAAACTTTCGAGGCCCTCTCTTAACAGGTATTTGGCCGTGACTGGAAAATAGAGTTGGGCCCTGTCTGGGAAAAAGGGTTAGGGTTAAAATAACCAATAAAGACAAAAAATGCTAAAATAGGCAATAAGACAAAATGTCACATCCTACACATCAATTAATCACTTTTCTCTTACAACCATCTATTCAACTACAAAAATATCCATTAATCATCACAAAAATAACTTCTTTTCATCTCATAAAATAGCCAAAAAAACCAAAAAGCCAACTAAAACAACCAAGTTCCCAAACAAGGCCTTAGGCGTCGTTTGGGAATAGGCTATTTTAATAACTTTTTGACTTTTTGGCTAAAATATGAGGTAAAAAAAACTAGTATATTTAGAATGACTTTTTGATTTTTTACGAAAAGATGTGCAAAAAGTAGAGGGAAAAGGGAATCTCTGACTTTTTGGTATAAGTTATAGGCTTTTTAATTTTTTTAAAAACTTTTTGACTTTTAGGTTAAAATTGTTGTATGCCAAACAAGGCCTTAGTGTTATTTTAGCCATTATAAGGTCAATAGAGTACCATTCCAATAAACCCCCACCTTTTGAAGGGAGAAAAATAACGATCAAACTACATATTTGCCTTCACAACAACCACTTTGTATTGTTGTTTATGCTTGTCGCTTTCCATTGTCATGAATACTTTCTCATACTATACTAGTAGACAACTTAATCAAGTTCTGTGAATAAGCAGTGTGTTAAGTTTAGATCTTGAGGGAGTGAATTTTGATTTGTAGTTTAAATACATAATTTGTTTAAATGGCTCAAATCTCAAGGTTTAGCTGCTTCCTTTGCAATATTTCTTGGCAGTTTTAGTTGCGTTGATTTTCATTTTTTCTTATTTTCTTGCCCTGTTACTTTTGTAGTTTATAGTTATCTTGGAAATTAAATTCCAATGCTTTTGCAATCAGCATGTTGGGTGATGGCCAAGTCATGGCTTGATGTTCAGGTGGATCTTGAACTATTTGAATTCATTAGTTAATTCTGCTATTAATTTAAAAAATAATTTATTGTCCTTAGGTTATTTTGTTTGCATTTTCTTGTGGTTCTCTACTAATTTTCTTTACAAGAATTAATACCTATGCAAAAAGGAGTGGGGGAAAAAAAAAAAAAAAAAAAAAACCCAAATGAATAGTATTAGGGATGTCAAAACAAAAAATATGGTTTCAAACCTTTGAGGTTTAAGGAAGTCTTTGGGTTTAATCATTTTATTCCCAAAGTGTTGAAAAACCAAGTTTGGCGAAAATCTTTGCTTATAATCTGATTATTTCCAAAGTGTTTTGATTTCAGAAAAGAAACCAAATTTTAGCATTAGTTTAACTATTTATGATTTTATTCAGAAATAATGGACTCAGTTCCGGGAGTACCGGTTAACTTTTATGAGTGGTGTAAATTTTGGTAGCAAATTTTATTTGCTTGGGAATTGGTTTGTTATAACCTGGTTTATCCCCTGGAAAACTTAATTTTAAATTTGTTTCCCATGGATTAGGAGTCAACATGCTCTTGAAATTTTTGTCAAAAGGTTAACTGGGTTTTAAGTGGTTTTAAGTGGGACCAATGTGACTCCTCTAGTCTTCCTGGGAGCATTCTTGACCATGTTCGATTCTAGGTTAAGTGGTGAGACCAATTTTGAATTAAATTTCAAACTGTGGATTTTCTAGTGTTAAGCTTGTTTTCTGGAAAAACAGAATAGTGAAATTCTGTTGTGACTTTTCAGAAATGGCTTCAAGAGGTGACAACATAAATGTTGTTCCACCTGTTAACCTTAAAGCCTTGCGAGATTCTTAAAGGAAGATCTAGTGAGATCAAGTGTGATTACAGGAAATCATAAAATTGCATGATAATATCTCTGAATTAATCAGAGGCAATTAGTATGTTATCCTCGTGTCAATTATAGCATTTTGATTGCTATGTGACTTTTCTTGAAAGCAAAGATGAGACAACTCGTTAGGGTGGATGAATATATTTTTGAATTTTGTAAATCTCAAATATATTCTTAAATTGGTGGCTTCTAGTCAATACAAGATCACTGATCACAGAGATAGAAAACTGGTGGTTCCTAGGGGTGTTAGACCACTGGCTACACAGTTATGAGATTGTGGTTTCTAGTAGTGAACAGATTACTGATCACATGTCAAGACATGATGGTTCCTAGTAGTGGAGAGGCTACTAATGATATGTTAAGACATGATGATTCCGAGTAATGAAAAAGTCTATTGATCCTATGTTAGGACATTGTGATTCCTAGTATTAATGTGACTACTGATCACAGGTTAAGACATTGTGATTCCTAGTAGTAGAAAGTCTACTGACCACATGTTGAGAAATTAATGATTCCTAGTGATAAGACTACTGGCCATGTTATGAAGTTCCGAATAGTAGACTATTGAACACTGGATTTGTGTTTCCTAATAGTAAGACTATTGGCTTCAGAATGATAGGTTGGACCAAATATGTTTGAGGGCCTAATACAATTGATGACATTTTGGGAATGTATTTACTGTGATATGATTTTGAGAGTTTTATAATCATTGTGACACAATGAATTGTTTAAAGACCTTGTATGAATTTTTGGAAAAGGCCAAAAGCCTTTGTATAAAATTCTATAAATGTGGGGGTGTCATGCAAAATATGGTAATACCTAAACCCAAGAGGGTTAGGATAAGCCCAAAAATTCGTTGACTTTGTATTCAACGGTTATGCACAATTTAGCAGTGCATTTCGATTTCTTGTGTTTAAATATGGTATTTTAGAGATACATAAGAATACTATCATGGAATCCAGAAATGCATCTCTCTTTGAAGATTTATTTGTTGTCATATCCAATAAGGGGTTCGGAGTTCCATCAAAGAGGTTGAAGGTGACAATGATCACATAGATGATCAAGTTGATGATCAAGATGAGCCAAGAAGGAGTAAAAGGGCTAGCACGGCAAAGTCTTTTGGTTCAGACTTCTTGACTTATATGTTAGAGGGAGAACCTCGAACTTTCCATGAAGCCATGACTTCACCTGAAAGTCCCTCATAGAAAGAAGCTATTAAGAGTGAAATTGACTCCATCTTACAGAACCATACTTGGGAGTTGGTTGATCTACCCCCAGGCAATAAGGCCTTGGGGAGTAAATGGATCTTTAGAAGAAAGATGAAAGCTGATGGGTCAATTGTTAAATATAAAGCTACGCTAGTTATCAAAGGATAGAGGCAGAGAGAAGGCCTGGATTACTTTGATACGCATTCACCTGTGACAAGGATTACATCCATTCGCATGGTAATTGTGATAGCGGCTTTACGTGGTCTAGAGATACATCAGATGGATGTAAAGACAACTTTCTTTACTGGAGATTGAGATGAAGAAATCTACGTGGAACAACCCGATGGGTTTTCAGCTCCTGGGAAAATAAGAAAGTCTATTAGCTTGTCAAGTCATTCTATGGTTTGAAGGAATCTCCGAAGCAATGGCATGAGAAGTTTGACAAATACTATATTGTCTAATGGATTTAGAATCAATGAGTGTGACAAGTGCGTGTATGTTAAAGACACTGACAGAGGTTATGTCATTTTGTGTCTATACATAGATGACATACTCATTGTTGGTAGTAATGATGAAATGGTTCGAACTACAAAGAGGTTAAACTCTAAGTTTGACATGGAAGATATGGGCCTTGCAGATGTCATTCTAGGTATTGAGATTACCAGAACATCTAGTGGTATTGTACTTTCTCAGTCCCACTATGTTGAGAAGATACTGAAGAACTTTGGTAAACCAGATACAAGTGTGTCTAGAACACCGGTAGACGTGAGCTTACTTTTGACCAAGAATAATGGTGAGAGTGTCTCTTAGCTAGAATATTCTCGGGTCATTGGAATTCTGATGTATCTGATGAGTTGTACAAGGCCGGTTATAGTCTACTCTGTTAGCAGGCTTAGTAGATACACGAGTAATCCAAATACCACTCATTGAAAAGGCATTATGAGGGTGTTAGGTTATCTACGTTACACCCGGGATTATGGGTTGGATTATACCAGATACCTAGCGGTACTGGAGCGGTATAGTGATGCTAATTGGATATCTAATATAAAGGACTCCAAATCCACTAGTGGTTATGTGTTTACCGTCGGAGGGGCAACCGTGTCTTGGAAATCTTCCAAGCAAACGTGTATATTGAGATCAACGATGGAATTTGAGTTTATTGCTTTGCATAAAGAAACTGAAGAAGCTGAATGGCTTCGCTAGTTCGTTAAGGATATTCCACGTTGGCCGAGACCTGTGCCTGCTATCTGTATTCATTGTAATAGCCAATCGGCGATTGGATGGGCACAAAGTCATGTGTATAATGGAAAGTCTAGACGCATCCGTCATAGACATAATTCCATATGACAACTACTCTCTAAATGGAGTTGTCTCTCTAGACTATGTAAAGTCTAAAGACAACATTGCGGATCTGCTAACCAAAGGGTTAACTCGAGAGTTAGTAGAAACGTCGTCGAGAGGAATGGGGTTAAGGCCTTGAGTAATGTTACCGGAATGGAAAACACAACCTAGTTGACTGGAGATCCCAAGATCTAGGTTCAAAAGAGACAACCTAATTGCGTGTAACGGATGAGTCACCGTGGAGGTAAACCTTCCTGCCCATTCCTTTATACAGTGATACCCTGTGGGGTTGGAGGTTAAGATGTTGCTTTTAATGACCTAAGTGTTGTGAATAGTCAATCGTGAATAGTTCATATCATCCATATCATGAATAGATTATTTCCCCAATTTTCTCTTCACATTACAGCATGAATCGCAATGTTCATAACATAGTTCATTCGCAAATTTTAAACATAATTTTCAAACATTTCCAAATTCCAATTAAACTTGAACACATATAATTCAATACCTCAATTTCATTACTCTACTTTCAATTTGGGCCAATTCATTAGTTATCATCATTAATCAACCTAGGGTTTCAAGAAAAACCTAGAAATTTCAAGAAAAATCTAAATTTCTTAACCATTATTTTTTTGTTCCTATTTCCTCATTGATTACAAGTCTAAAGTTCATAATCCATCACCTTAACCCAGCAATTACATCCCCAACATTATAAACCCGAAATCCGCCAATCTCAAGTTGGACATAATATGTTCAAAACTATAGATTTTATATTTATATACTCAAAATACCATAAATCCATCCATGAATGCAAATATTGAAAGGGAATAAGGACTCTTATCTCAAGATTCAAGCAAGAAAAGCAAGCTTTGAGAAAACTCCTCCACAAATTCGAATTTCAATCGGTTGAAAATGTTGACCCTTTCTTGTTCTCCATCCTTGATGCAAGATCTATGGTAGATTTGTTGAGAAAAGTGAAGGAAATCAAGGTTTTGGGAGCTAGGGTTTCAGACATGGAAGAGGGGAGAAGAAGAGAGGAAAAGAAAATGTAAGAAATGGGCCAAAAATCTCGTTTTTGAGCTGCTGTCCCGCACAGCCCGCACGTGCGGCGCTATTCCCCGCACGTGCGGCTCTGCTTCCAGCACAGATGTGAAAACTTCAAACGGGTATAACTCTCTCATCGGGACTCCGTTTTAGGTCGTTCTTGTGTCCAAATTGAAGCCCTGGAAACAAGCTTTCCAATGGTTCCAACCTCACATTCAAATTCTGAGTATGGAAAAAGAAAAGAGCAAATGAATGACGGTTGATCATAGGTTAACTATCCGAATTATATTCTTTGGTCCAATCTTACTTTACCATCATACCACCACCTCAAAGAATACCCCAAAATAAGGTAAGAACATTCCAAATACATTGTTAAGAATGTCAAAAATGAGCCCACGCTTGAGCGGAGGGAAAAATTTCAAGCCAATACAATAAAGGTCGCCATAACTCAGCAGATAATTCTTTAATTCTGATAGATATAGTTGAATTAAAACACATTAACCCTTAATTAAATAAGGATGACTTTTGGGGTCATTACAGAAAAACTATTCAGTGTGTTAGAGGTACCGCATGATCATACTATCAATCAATCATTAATTGTCATAATCTTTTATCATATCTTTTCGATCAATCATATTTGGGGTTTGTGGTACCACGTGACAGTGCCCATGCCATAGTGAATAACTTGTGATTCAATAGTAGACAAAGATCACTTTCTCTTGCTTCAATGTCTATACTCCCTCACCTACCTATCCAAAAAATGGTCTATACTCCCCCAGTCATCTCCTCCCTCCTCTCTCTCTCTCTCTCTCTCTCTTTTATTTTAGGGTTTCATTTCCATTTGAATTGAGGAATTAAGATCAGCATAGAGAAGAATCAATGCACTCTGACGATCCCATTCATATTAGGGAAAGATCTCGAGAGAGTCAAACTTTCGAACAAGATGGAGTTGTACGTCTTCATCTCTGGCAGTGGAAAGCAGAAGACCGCCGTGGATAGAGATGGTGACACGAACCCGACCTGGAACAGTCAAATCACTTTCAACGTATATAAGGAGTCTGCGGCGGCCCAGATCCTCGTGTTCGAGCTCAATTGCTATGAGCAAAATGGCAGCGATAAAGTCATCGGACAAGTGTTTGTGAGGGTTAAAGACCTGATGGGCTTGATCGAGGATAGTTTGATCTATCATATTCAAACCCCTTTTGGAAATCCCAAGGGTAAGCTTTATTGCATGTATGAGTGGAAAGGTGAGAAGGTTACGGAAGCGTTGTTGTCTCCTCCGCCGCCTACTATGGCAGTGGTGACTAGCTTCATCGCTTGTTATCCTCATTCTCTGGTCATGGGTCCACTTCCATATGGGGCAGAGAAGGAGGATAACGAGCGATGAAGCTAGTCACCACTGCCATAGTAGGCGGCGGAGGAGACAACAACGCTTCCGTAACCTTCTCACCTTTCCACTCATACATGCAATAGAGCTTACCCTTGGGATTTTCAAAAGGGGTTTGAATATGATAGATCAGACTACCCTCGATCGAGCCCATCAGGTCTTTAACCCTCACAAACACTTGTCCGATGACTTTATCGCTGCCATTTTGCTCATAGCAATTGAGCTCGAACACGAGGATCTGGGCCGCCGCAGACTCCTTATATACGTTGAAAGTGATTTGACTGTTCCAGGTCGGGTTCGTGTCACCATCTCTATCCACGGCGGTCTTCTGCTTTCCACTGCCAGAGATGAAGACGTACAACTCCATCTTGTTCGAAAGTTTGACTCTCTCGAGATCTTTCCCTAATATGAATGGGATCGTCAGAGTGCATTGATTCTTCTCTATGCTGATCTTAATTCCTCAATTCAAATGGAAATGAAACCCTAAAATGAGAGAGAGAGAGAGAGAGAGAGAGAGAGAGAGAGAGAGAGAGAGCAGGGAGGAGAGGACTAGGGGAGTATAGACCTTTTTTTGGATAGGTAGGTGAGGGAGTATAGACACTGAAGCAAGAGAAAGTGATCTTTGTCTACTATTGAATCACAAGTTATTCACTATGACATGGGCACTGTCATGTGGTACCACAAACCCCAAATATGATTGATGGAAAAGATATGATAAAAGATTATGACAATTAGTGATTGATTGATAGTATGATCATGCGGTACCTCTAACACACTGAATAGTTTTTCCTATCGGACTTGTAAGTATAAGCTTTAGGGATATGGAATGTGGTGACTTTCTCATTAAACTTTAAATTATGTACCAATTGTTTTTACACACATGTGAGTAGTGTTGTTAAAAATATCTATAGTATCAAATAATCAAAAAAATCATTAAAATAGCCAGCATCTTCAACGAGTACTAAGGCCTCGTTTGGGAACAGGTTTTTATAGTAACTTTTTGACTTTTTGGCTAAAATATGCTGTAAAAAAAATTAGTATGTTTGGGATGATTTTTTGATTTTTTATGAAAAGATGTGCAAAAAGTAAAGAGAAAATAGAATCTTTGACTTTTTTGTATAGGTTGTTAGCTTTTTGGTTTTTTTTTTAGAGAGTTCAGCCATTTCATTTCAATATTGGGGTTGGAAAGATGAGAGTAGATGGGTGGGGGTATAACAATTGATTGAAGCAGTCATTTGCTATTTTCTATGGATTCTTTGCAAAATTTTGTTAGTGGTTCTGCTTCCTACAGGACTAGCCATATTTAGCTGTATGCCAACAACATTATCAAGTGAAGTGGCGTTGACTCGGGTATGTTAATTCTTATTAATGTTCCCTTGATTTAAGTTTTTGCTTCATTTTGAAGCAGACCAGGACAGAAAAATGGTTGCAAGTTTGACAACATGATTTAATTGCTAAAATGTAGCTTGTTGGGGGGGGAATTCTGCTCTTGCGCTTGTAATGACTGTAATTTCTAATCTGCTGGGAATCTTGATTGTAAGTTGCAAGAGCTATTCATTAAAACATCGGATTATGTTTACATACTGGTTCAAAGCAATTTTAGCTTAGTTTTATTGCTGTAAGTTTTGGTGCCTTATTACATTTGGTATTTACACCAAACTTAGATCTTTTTGAACTGTAATTCAAGTATTTCTACAAGCTTCCACAATACTATCTTTGATGTTTCTTATTCCTTTTTTTTGATTTGGATTCGATGTTTGTCTTTTCTTTGCATCTTGACTTTGGGCATCCAGATACTAGTGGAACTTGCTACTTATCTTACCTGCTTCTTGATCTACATATCACATACTGGATCTTGATGACTATCCAAGTTCATGTCACTCTTACATTTCAATTAGCTCTCTTAGTAGATAGTGTTGCTTGAAGAGCAACGGAGAATTAATGAGGAATTGAACGTAAGAGTACAAAACTTGGAGTCTAATAGCGTGAAGGTCAATTCCAAGATTGATTTGATGTTGCAACAAATTAGTCGGGGAGGTTTTACTCCTGATTTATCATCACAGTAAGTACCTTTTGCATATAACCGGTTCATAAATTAAGTTCCTTTCCCCCGCAACTCTCTCTCTCTCTCTCTCTCTCAATATACATATATGTGCCATGAATGCTCTGCTTTTCTATTAAGACTAACTAATGTTTTATTTTTATTTATTTGTTCTGTTCTTTTTCCAGCAATTTTAGCAATCTGATTCTTAAAATTGAATTCCTAATCTAAGTAAAAGAAATCTATCTGTAGATTCCTTCTCTATCTCACACACACACACACACACACACACACACACTTGTTGTATAGCTCACTTGTATATTTTGCAACTCTAAGCTAGTTTAGTTAACAGTATTGTTGGGCTATATTGTGACTCTCATATTTTGACAGTTTTAGGAGTGATGTTTGTTGGATAATTTCTCATGGAACTTGTTAATATATAGTGTAGTAACCTAATTACATTTTTGTGGTAGGTGAAAATGTTAGAAGCTCTCCAAGACATTGAAATAGCTTCCAGACAAGTAGGTTTTGATGCTGACAACAAGGAGTCCCTTGATGAAAAGTATAAGAAGCTTCGCTTTGACATTGCTTTGCTTCTTCATCATAGCAACGATTATCAGTTGATTGAGAATTACTTGATATGTGAATTTTCAAAACTTTGAATTCGGAAACTTTTCAAAAGCATTTTGGAAACTTTGAGTTTGGAAACTTTGAATATACTCAAAAGTTATATACTCATTATGATTTGGTAATAGAGTGTCTTTGAAATGTGGATGCCTTTTTTTTTTTTTATTTTTTTATAATTAGATGACATTTAATTTTTGTGCATTTTTAGCTATTCCAACTTTGATTTTTAGCGACAAAAACATGTTGTAGAGAAAGCTATTTGTCTTTTAGTGACCAAATATCATTGCCATTAAAAATGTCATTATTTTGTTTTTCACGACCAAATTGGGACATTTTGTGATGAAGTATTAGTGACCAAATGGTTAGTCTTGTAAAATCAAACAATTTGTGGCAATATAAAATTGGTCGCTAATTGTCATTTTCAGTGACACTTTCATAAATTTGTCACTAAAGACTTTTCTGGAGACACTTTTAGTGACTTTTTTAGTGACGAATTTAATTTTGTCACAAAAACCATTTAGAGATCAAAATAATGGTTTTAGGGGCCAAAATAATTGATCGCCAAAAGTTTTATATGTTGTAGTGGATCTTATTAGTTTCGAGTTCCATTCTCTTCTTAATGTATATATATATACATAAACACCAAATATAGGGATATTTTAGAAAAACTCAAAATATGAGACCTCAACACTACGCAGCCTTAATTCCAAGGGATTGGCTTAGTGTGTGGGTGGAAAAGGCAATCAAAGGGCTTACCATTCAAAAAGTTGCAAGTTCAAATTTCACAAAGGCTAAACATTCCAAACCTTAAAGTCACTGGAAGTTTGTCCAACAATTAACTTCAAGACCTTAGAATTAGTCAAGTTGTGCATATTCTAGTCTAGACACCCAAATATCAAAAATAAATAAATAAATAAATAAATAAATAAAACCTACATAATGGTATAGATTGAATTTGGTGTTTAACCAGCTATGACCAGCATGTAACTTCAACTTTGTCTTGGATGAAAAACATCGACTTTAAAATAAACAGTAGATAAATTTATCCTAAGATATCTACGAAGAATTTTCCCCGGGGTGGTGGTGCGATGTTTGTGGTAGTTGTTTGAGATTATATTATAATATTTCGAATACCCTCAATAATATATATATACATATATACCAATGAGAAAATGAAGAGTTAAGGGTGGTGTACAGTGTTTTCAATAGTTAGCCTTTTTAGGATGTAATGTGGGGAGAATGGAGTTTGTGAGTACCGGCGTTCTCCCCTCTATCTCTTCATTATATGGTATTGTTTGTATCTTTTTATTAGTTATTCTTTATTATTTTGTTTTTGAAAATAATCAAAATGACGTGGTTTTGATGTCTCTAAATGTCAATATAGAATGATTAGAATCTAACTGTAGAGTATGCGGTCAGGGGTTGAAGCAAATAACTTCAAAGAGAACCTACCCAAAAAAATAACTTTAGAGTCAAAGTAAATAGACAATGGTCACTTTCATCCATACATGGCACCATAACCACCTACCACTCTCTCTCTCTCTCTTCATATCCCTTTCTCTGTCTAGACCTACCATTCTAGGGTTTCATTTGGGTTTTGAGTCCAGAAATTCATGTATAAGCGGGCATACGAGAAAGTGACGCCGCTTGCTATAGCGGCAGTGACTAGCTTCACCACGCCATATGAGGCCGCTGCAGCAACCTGCCAGTTTAATCCATCATATCCTTCTCCAGCCCCAGTGATAGGCCTACCGCCACCAGGTTATGGATACCCGCCACCACCATAGGGTTATAGATACCTGACACCGGGTCATGGGTACCTGCCGCCGAGTTACGGGTACCCACCTCCTTAACCTAGATACATGGTGCAAGTTTAACAACAGCCTGAGCTTCCAAAAAAGAGTAAGCGGGGTGGTTTGGAAAATTTCTGGGCAAACTCTGTGCTGTGGTGGTGATTGATGATGCGATCAATAATAGCCTGAACTCCCAGATGATATCAAGTTTTGAGAGTCTCTTTGGTGAGCTGCTGCTGATTATAAATTTGACTTTTATGGGTATTTTGGACTATGGTGATTTTGAATTATGTGTGTTTTAAGGCTTTATGGTTTTTGTTAATGACTGGACTGATACTCTAATTTACTTGCTTTATATGTTTTGTATTAATGTGATCAACTGAAATGTCTCAAAATGGAATGTCTTGTGCATATATACTTGTGTAGTCTAAATTTAATTTAATTATCACTTCACTTCAGTTGATAACACATTAATTCTCTCTCTCTCTCTCTCTCTCTCTCTCTCTCTCTCTCTCTCTCTCTCTCACATACACACACACACACACTTATCATCTGTATTGCTTCATTGATCCTTTTCTTTAAAAATAAATTTTTTTATCTCCTGCTGTTGCTGTTGCTACACTGATATGGTAAATTGATTTGATTTGATTTTTAAAGTTAACTATACCTTGCTGGCTCTATAGATGCATTGCTTGGCATACTATGGTTATGGCTAAGACTGTTTGTTTATGTAAAATCTTACTTAAGGTTTTCATTGCATGCTTTACTTCAAGTGGCTTTTAATAATAGAGTTGTTCGTTTAGGATTTTCTTATATGGGAATCAATAGTGAATCAGATAGTGTGATTTTTGGGTTCTTCTTCTGTCATAATTTTTGGAATCAAAGATTTAACATGCTACTACTAAAATATATAAATATAATCAAACTAAAACCATACTTATCCGCATAGGCATGTGAAAACACAGTCCTTAGGAGTTGATATCACCCCTCTGAACGTGCTTCCTAGAGTTGCAGGTTATTGGGGTGGGAATTTCACGCATGACCCGTTAACATAACATGAACCCCACACTTAATTAGAGGCCTAGAATTTATTATTTCTTGACGTGTGTATGACACGATCTCATAACACGGATATTAAATATATTGTGTTAGGTTGGACACAAGTACTATGAACACAACTTGACTCGTATGACTCACATGAATTAGTCATGAATATTGTCTTATATATTATTATGGTTGTGAGTTAAATGTTTAAACATATTACCCTTATGCATATGTGATGTCAAACAAATTTTCTTCAAATATGATATACAATCAATTTATTAGTATATGTGATATCCATGATTCAACATATTTATACAACATTCTAATTAGTTAAGTTCATTTTCAAATATGAAAGAAATTAAAACAAGCAATACCTATGCGCACTTAACACGAATTTCAGTTCACCGAAATTCAACTATAAAAATAAAAATATCATAATCAACAAACACTGGAATTCACTCCCAAAAAATAAAATAAACTATATTTAGATTTACAAGTTTCATTATTAACGAATATCACTACAAGTCTACAATAATGATGATTATGATATTTCCATTTATTTTCTTGGTATAAGCTTTATCAATGGAGATCTCAAATTGCTAATAAAAGCATATTCATATGATTCAAGCAAAATAAGCACACAAAAAACATCGTAAATCTAATTAGTCTAAAATCTCATCCACGAAACAACACTTGGTACAAAATCCACACAATTTAAGCAAAATAACAACAAAATTGGCTTCCACGAAACAACAACACAAAACCAGTGGGAAGAAGATGAGCAAAGAGAGATTCACAAATAGCTATTCACAAATATAGCACAGAAGAAACATGTTTAAAATGTTCCTAAAATTTGAGCTCAACTAACCTCTAATCTTACTGATTGAAGAAGACGAAGAGTTCCATATCTATGGAATTGAACACCACCACTGAGATAAATCATCGAGTTGAAGAAGGTTTTGAAGGATTCAATTAGTTTTTCTGAGATTGTAGATGGTGGTGCTCCCCTTAGTAGATGATGGTGGCGGCGATGCTTCAAAATCGAGAGAGAGAGAGAAGTTTGAAATCTCAGAAAAGGTTGGGTGCTATGATGCTATCTTGCTATTGTCTTTTCTTTATTGATGATTTTCCATATGTAATGTATGTTTTGATATCATTAATAAAGTTCTCTTCTTTTGTTGATCAAAAAAAAAAAAAAAAAAAAAAACAAAAAACAAAAAACAAAAAACAAAAAAACAAAAACAAAAACAAAAACAAAACTTCGAATTTTTTTTTTTTTTTTTGTAACGGCAATTGAAGAAATTTTATTAAAAATAGAAGTATACAATATAGCTTGGGAAAAGTTGCATCATTGTCAAAGCTAAGTATACAACATAAATTTGAAATCTATTGGAGATGCATTTAGGGCCTAGTCCCTAAAGAGGTAAGGGGTTCAAATATTTAGGCATTTTGTTAAGCGTGGAGATATTTTTTTTTATTATAAATGCTAATCTACCAATTAATAATTAATATTTATTGGTAATAATAATAATAATAATAATAATAATAATAATAATAATAATAATAATAACAACGGTAATAAAAAATTATTATAACTTTTAATTGAAATAGTTGTATTTTTAAATCAATACCACCTTGGAGGTGGGTAGGGTTGTTCCCATTCATCCATTCTCATTCCAATGATTCTATACCCAAAAAGCAAGGAAAATGTGGTGGTTTTGACAATCCCATTACTTGAGAATGATTTTAAAATCAACTTTTTATTTTGTAATTTGTTTTAACTTTCTTTCTTAATATTTTTAATGGGGTCACGTTGATTCAAGTGACACCTTTGCAAACACATAGAATCAAGTCCATGCAAGGTGAGACAAATACGTGAGCCAATAAAATATAAAGGCACTGATGATGCTGCTGAGTTACTACTCTTGTTAGATATCTCATCAGGAACACAATCCAACGTGACAATTAATATAAGAATTATTTTAATATAATTGTAAATGTCAACAAACTTGAATCCACTAATCTACATGCAAATCTTATATCCACAGTTATATATTTATATAAATATATATTATTATATTATATCATATCATATTATATATATATACTAGAGTATACTAGTGCTGAAGGTATTGTGTAAATAATATTAAAATTAGAATATAATTATAATCCCAACACTATTTAAATTTATTTTTTAATTTGATATAATCACAAATTTATTATAAAATTTTGGAGTTCTCACAAAACTCCTCACGAAAACTCGTTATTGCTTATATAATAAATAGTTAGATAGATAGATATGCCTAGCATACATACAATTTCCATGGGCATGCATACAATATTGCTTTTACTTATATAATTATATAGAAATTGTATGTATACCCGTAATGTCCTAGTGTATGTATGCCCGTAATGTCCTAGTGTATTACGGGCATACATACATTGTATGGAAATATGTGTAAAATATATTGAACAAAAAGAAGAAAATAAAAAAATAAAAAAAATAGAGAAAAATAAAAAATGAGAGAAAATAAAAAAAATAAAAAGAAAAGAGAGGAAGGCGGGATCATGGGATCATTGAAGGAGGGGTGTGAGAAAAGGAAAAAATAAGAGAGAGAGAGAGAGAGAGAGAGAGAAGCAGGAAAGTAGAAAATGTATATATAAAACATGTTTTGGAAAATATATCTCAGCCATTGTTTTATAATTTGAACAAATCTGAGCCATCTAGATGTCCTAATAGGACAAAAATATGTTGAAGATTAAAAAACCGTCATGTTTTTTTAAAATATGTTGAAGATTCATATGAGATCTAAATTGATGAAGTCTATCAGGTATTCAATATATTTAAAAATAATAATTAATTATTCAAATTCATTTAATTTGTGGACTAAAAAATTTATTAATATAATCTCCACTATACACAGCAAAATCTAGCTCCTAATTCTCAGATCGTGGACTTTTCCATATAATATAAATAAAAATATGTGAGCAAAAAGCAGAAAAAAAAACAAATAGAGAGAAAAATAAAAATGGGAGAAAATAAAAAAATAAAAAAATAAAGAGAGAAGAAGGTGGGATCATGGAATCATAGAATGATGGGTGAGAAAAGGAAAAAGTAAGAGAGAGAAATAGGAAAATAGAAAATGTACATGTATGATATTTTTTAGAAAATATATATCAACTGTTGTTATATAATTTAAATGGATCTGAACCGTCCAAATGTCCTAGTAGGACAAATGTGTGTAGAATAAATTCAAAAACTATCCTGCTTTATTATATGGATGTTGAAGATTCATATGAAAACCTTAAGGATGCAATGAAAATCCTAAACGACCAACTCTATTATTAAAAGCCACTTGAAGTAAAGCATGCAATGAAAACCTTAAGTAGGATTTTAAATAAACAAACAGTCTTAGCCATAACCATAGTATGCCAAGCAATGCATCTATAGAGCCAGCAAGGTATAGTTAACTTTAAAAATCAAATCAATTTACAATACTAGTGCAACAACAATAGTAGCAGCAGCAGATAAACAAATTTTGTTTTTAAAGAAAAGGATCAATGAAGCAATAAAGATGATAAGAGTGTGTGTGTGTGTGTGTGTATGTGTGTGTGTGTGTGTGTGTGTGTGTGAGGGAGAGGGGGGGAAAGAGACAAAATTAATGTGCTATCAACTGAAGTGAAGTGATAATTAAAATAAATTTAGACTACACAAGTACATCTATGCACAACAAGACATTCCATTTTTGAGACATTTCAGTTGATTACATTAATACAAAACATATAAAGCAAGTAAATTAGAGTATGAGTCCAGTCATTAACAAAAACCATAAAGCCTTAAAACACACATAATTCAAAATCACCGTGGTCCAAAATACCCATAAAAGTCAAATTTATAATTAGCAGCAGCTCACCAAAGAGACTCTTAAAACCCGATATCATCTGGGAGTTGCGTGTTATTATTGATCGCATCATCAATCACCACCGCAGCACAGAGTCTGCCTAGAAATTTTCCAAACCAACCCCACTTATTCTTTTTTGGAAGCTCATGCTGTTGTTGAACTTGCACCACGTATCTAGGGTTGAGAAGGTTAGTACCCGTAACCCGACGGCATGTACACGTGCCCTGGTGGTAGGTATCCGTAACCCGATGCCGGTGGTGGGTATCTGTAACCTGGTGGCGGTGGGCCCATCATTGGGGTTGGAGAAGGATATAGTGGATTAAATTGACAGGTTGCTACCACAGTCTCATATGGTGTGGTGAGGCTAGTTACCGCCGCCATAGCAAGCGGCGGCACTTTCTCGTACGACTACTTTTTTTTTTGATCGGCAAAAAAAACCTTTATTAATGAACGATAAAACATTACATCAGAAAAGGAAACAGATGGGTGCAAAAGCATCATAGCGAACATACCAATCCCAACTAGGTTGGCACCAATATGACCGCCCAATCCCTTGCAAGCACACCATCACAGTTGGTGAGCAACCAACCAGAACAAAACAAAACAAAAAACAACAAACAACACAAAAACCAGCACAACCTCTATTTGCTAAGCCTCCACTACTTGAGTATCACCTGATGGAGAACTCTATAGCATAAATCCAGTTCAGTAGCAGTATAGAATTGATAGTTAGCTTAGCTTTTGGATTTCTGGACGGGGTTCGAATCTGATAGTTCAGACTATTATCCTCGATCGAGCCCGTCAGGTCTTTAACCTGCACAAGCACTTCTCCAATGTCTTTATCACTATCGCTGCCGGTTGGAGCGCAACAGCTCAGGTCGACCACGAGGATCTGGTTCGCCGCGGTCTCCTCCTCTACCTTGGAACTTATGGGTATGTTCTAGGTAGGGTTAGTGTCACCAACTGTGTCTACTACGACCATCCTCTTCTTGCCACCACCGAAGATGTCACGACCCCAACCTGCCCCTAGAAGGTCGGCGCCGAGATGGCCAGTAACCCGAGGTCACCAAAGGCCTCTTACAAGAATTCACACACAAATCAGAGTAAATATATGGGGCTTACAAATGCGGAAGCAATAAACTAACATACAAGCAGTCCATAAGAGCAGTGCTTAAGTCGAATGAAATGACATACATCTTTGATGGCTTCAATATAACAGAATAAAGTACATGAATTACATCTTGACAAAAAGGCTTCTCGGCCTTCAAATACAAAAAAAATACAATGAAAGATCTAAGAAGCATGATCTTCAAGATGCTGCAAAACACGAATACAAAACATGTCGGCAAAACATCGGCAAACAAGTCTAGGCGTCTCCGCCGCCCTGCTCATCACCTACATATATATATAGAGAGGGTGAGCTTGGATACTCAGTGAATGGCATAAACAATAAAGGGTTTACATGAATGATATCCGAGGTCTTTAACAAAACTATACATAGTACAAATCAAGTTTGTCTTTCAAATCTTTCAAAGCTTCAAGGGATGTTCATTAACATCAATATAATACGAGTGATGACATTCTGGACAAGCAAACCCACGCGGTAAAACCGTCAGTGGCAAGGCAAGACAAGACAAGAGAGATCTCTAAACAAGGATGTCGTTGCATTATAGTCCCCGACACTAAGGACTTGTGCCACAAATGCTTAAAGTCCCCTGGCACGTACGGACTTCCAGAATGGTCATCAAAACAAGACATAACATTTGATACTCAAGGTAGGATTAATCATTCATGCTTACAAACACTTTTCAAAACAAGGCAAAACAATACTTTTATCAAGTCAAAGCAACATAGCTTTATTAAGAATGCCACTCACATAGTTCTTCGAACGTCGGGGTCAAGGCAAGTCCAAGTCCTACAAATACATGGCAAGTTCACTGAATACACTTACAAACAAGTTTCACATGCATGCAAATGATCTCGGCATGCCCCAAGACTAAGTCAAATCAAAGCAAACACCGTTTCTTATTTCGGAAAACATGCTGGGCAACTAACCAGGTCTTGGCCGAGGTTCCACACCTCCTTGCCGAGGTGAGGTTCCGAGGCCACATTCAAGGACAAATGAAGTCGGGAAAACCTGGGTTTCCCTCTGCTCAAGAACATCAAGAACATGATCATGAAGAACATGAAGGAATGAATGCAAGGATCATAACTTATCATTTATAAAATCAGAGATCTCATGCAATGAGTTTGAAAACACGGACCTGGACGCCCATACTAGAATATCTTGGTGAAACAAACACAAATGCATGGATTTCAATGCAAGCTTTCAGATCAAATCAAGGCTTTTCTTCAAGAACACATGAAGGTCACATTTTCTTTCCAAAACCAACTTTAAATCAACATATGATATGCAAGACAGATTCAATCATGCAATGCAGCTAGATGATCATCAAGAACAACAAAAGGAGATTGAGATTCTAACCTCAGATCACGAATCTAACGGGTCCAACACCAAGGATCGAGCTTGCTATCTACCTTCTCTCTCTAGAACTCTTCCTAGAGCTTCTCTCTCCTCAAGAACACGATTGAAACACAAAATGAGGCATTACTAGACTTGCTAGCTGATATAACACTCAGCCCGGACACGTGGCAGCAGTTAGTTGGTTCAATTCAAAAAGGTGACTGATTGAAAAGACAAGTCTCTGACAAGGCGTGTTCAACAAGCTTGGTGGCAAGGAACTCCGGCGGGCAATGACATCGGCCAACAACAAGACTTCGGCAAGAAATAACATCGGCTAAAGATAAACTTCGGCAACAGGGTAACAAGGACATCGGCTAGGGAGGACAACACTTGACTAAGCTGTGCCACACCTCGGCCAGGGGTGTGCCACATCTCGGCCTAGGTCATACCTTCCCAGGGTCAAAGGTCACTAAGGGTAGAACATCTCGGCTAAATAGTGACATCTCGGCTAACATGCTGAGGTGAGAAGGAAGGCCAGGCAAGCGATTCTAAGTACAAGGACTCAAAGGTGATCTAGGCTCATGACAACCTCGGCACATACACACACACACACACACCAAAGGAACATAACACTTAAGTATCACTTATGCAAGACAAGTCAAGGATGCAAAGCAAGTCAAGATCAAAATTGCAAGCTCAACAAAACAAGATCATATATAATGCATATGAGTATGGTCGAAGCAGTGTGAGGGTTATTACAGAAGATCAACACGATCATGTACACCTCCATCTTTTTGGAAGGTAAGACTCGCTCAAGACCTTCTAGTGATATGACCAAGATCAATAGATTGCGGTGATACTTTTCTATATTCATCAGAATTTCTGGACTCAAAACCTAAATGAAACCCTAAATTGGTAGATCTAGAGAGAGAGAGAGAGAGAGAGAGAGAGAGAGAAATGAATTTCTGGACTCAAAACCCAAATCCCAAATGAAACCCTAGAATGGTAGGTCTAGACACAGAGAGAGAGAGAGAGAGATATAAAGAGAGAGAGACGTACCATATCTCTCTCTCTCTCTCTCTCTCTCTCTCTCTAGATCTACCATTTTAGGGTTCCATTTGGGTTTTGAGTCCAGAAATTCTGATGAATACAGAAAAGTATCACCGCAATCTATTGATCTTGGTCATATCACCAGAAGGTCTTGAGCAAGTCGTACCTTCCGAAAAGATGGAGGTGTACATGATCGTGTCGATCTCCGGCGGTGGCAAGAAGAGGATGGTCGTACTAGATACAGTTGGTGACACTAACCCTACTTGGAACATACCCATAAGTTCCAAGGTAGAGGAGGAGACCGCGACGAACCAGATCCTTGTGGTTGTAACGCCCTCAAAATCAAACCCATTAAATATAAAACAAGGCATGCAATATTAAAAGAAAAACATTATATTATTTAAATCATCAGGATATTACGGAATAAAACATCAAAATAAATGCCCTACGGGCTTACACCTTGCCAAGCCAACACTTGGACACAACTTCATGAGTTCTAACTCAAAACAAGTAAAGCCCTGGGCTTGAATGTTTACATAATTCAACTAAAACAAGTAAAACAAGTCTTTGAGTCCAAATCCTCACAAGCTAAGTCCTTGGAGGTAGTGAACCACCTGAACCTGAAAATGAAGTTCCCATATAGGGTGAGCCACAGCCCAGTAGAAAAATACTAAACCAAGTATAAGAATTAACTAAAGCATTAGCATTAGATACATGGTTAACACAAGATGATCAATTTCCAATTTCATGACACGAATGTCTACATTGTCTATGACATATTGTCTATGACACCTTTCACTTTCTAATATTTATTCAACTTTCCAATTATATCCTTATGGCTCAGAACCTGGCCAACTATAATAGTGATCCAGATATCACAAAAATAGGTGAGACTAAAGCTCAAACCACAACACTTCCATACTTCCAACTGATACATATTATAATGATGTATCATATCAACAACAAATGGCAATATTGCTATTATCAATAAGCATACATATGAGTGATGCTACTGGAGTCCATCCCCTATCTCCTCCCAACAAATCCGGTTTAGAGGTACATCCCCTATCTTCCCCTAAACCGTGGAGTTCATCCCCTCTCTCCTCCAAACAACATGCATGTGCAATGAAACACACAATTGCCATATACAACACATAATCAATACAAGTAATGTTCTGTATTAATTCAACAATCAACATAAGTGACTTAATTCCAGTTATACCTAAGCCACATGCAAGGTCTACAACAATCACGACTATCCTCCACCGATAGCCCAAAACAGTTATTTCTAAACAAGAAATAAATACAACAATATTTGTAAAATCAACATTCTCATAGGTAAGTATTTAAACTACCCAACTATATCATTAATCTCATAATTTCCCAACTTCATGAAATAAACCCAATTCCACATTTTCCCCTTAAATTAATTATACAAATTAATCTAAGCCAAAACCCTAAGGTTTCTCCCAAAATTTCTAAACTACCCCCACATACCAAATACCAACACTTAGGATTAAAGCGTATAAATGGAGTAGGAAATCCCTACCTCGAAGCAAAGAATCCAAAAGAAGAAGACGAAGATGATAGCCCAAATTCCAAAGTGCTCCAAATTCAAGTTTGTTCAGATTAAATGAAAGCTCTCACTCTCCTCTATCTTTTTTGTAAAGCAACTAAGGTAAAAACACACCCTAACTAGATCAATCCTAGGAGAGAAGATGAGTTGAGAGAGAGAAAACTCGTAACCTAGGGTTTCATAAACTGAAAGGGGCTGAAAAACTGTTTTAAAACGTCAAAACACGATTTTATACCCAGACGCCCCGCTCGAGCGGACAAACCCCCGCTCGAGCGGACACTCACAGACTCCCACTCGAGCGGCCCAACTCCCGCTCGAGCGTACAACCCTGCGCAAGAAATACTGGATGGGTGTTTTTCCCGCTCGAGCGCCAAAACCCCCGCTCGAGCGGACAAGGAACAACAAGTCCCCGTTCGAGCGTTAAACTCCCCGCTCGAGCGGACAAGCCAAAAACTGAACATCAACACTTGGTTTCTAAACTCAACCAACCTGCAATCAACCTGCCCAAAACATCCTATAACTCAAGAATAAGAAATTAAAGGACAACAACAAATAATAATAAGACAATAGAATCTACGGAACATAAGTCCGAATACAATAATCAAAAGGGAAAAAACCGGGGTCGCTATAGTGGTCGACCTGAGCTCCTACGCTCCCACCAGTAGCGATAGTGATAAAGACATCGGAGAAGTGCTTATGCAGGTTAAAGACCTGACGGGCTCGATCGAGGATAATAGTCTGAACTATCAGATTCGAACCCTGTCCAGAAATCCAAAAGCTAAGCTAACTATCAATTCTATGCTGCTACTGAACTAGTTTTATGCTACAGAGTTCTCCATCAGGTGATGCTCAAGTAGTGGAGGCTTAGCAAATAGTGGTTGTGCTGGTTTTTGTGTTGTTTGTTGTTTTTTGTTTTGTTTTGTTCTGGTTGGTTGCTCACCAACTGTGATGGTGTGCTTGCAAGGGATTAGGCGGTCCTATTGGTGCCAACCTAGTTGGGATTGGTATGTTTGCTATGATGCTTTTGCACCCATCTATTTCATTTTCTGATGTAATGTTTTATTGTTCATCAATAAAGGTTTTTTTTTTGCCGATCAAAAAAAAAAAGTAATCGTACGAGAAAGTGCCGCCGTTTGCTATGGCGGCGGTGACTTGCCTCACCACACCATATGAGGCCACGGTAGCAACCTGTCAATTTAATCCACTATATCGTTCTCCAGCCCCAGTGATGGGCCCACCACCACCAGGTTACAGATACCCACTACCGGCATTGGGTTACGGATACCTGCCACCGGGTCACGTGTACATGCCGTCGGGTTACGGGTACCAACCTCCTTAACCTGGATACGTGGCGCAAGTTCAACAACAGCCTGAGCTTCCAAAAAAGAATAAGTAGGGTTGGTTTGGAAAATTTCTGCGTAGACTATGTGCTGCGGTGGTGATTGATGATGTGATCAATAATAGCACGCAACTCCCAGATGATATCGGGTTTTAAGAGTCTCTTTGGTGAACTGCTGCTGTCACGACCCGAACCCACCTCTATGGGTTAAGGCCATAACCGGCCAGTAATCACGAGATTACCTACGACCTCAAACAAAATAAGACAAAACTCATCAGAGTAAAGGGGCCAAACGGAAGCAAATTTAAAACTTTGTCCATAGAGCCGTGCTTATATACACATCATAACACTCTATACATACATATGTTAATAATTCACAACAGAAAAGCATAGTAACATAAAGTTCTATACGGACAGGATCATTCGAATCTAAGTCAGCCAAAACAAAGCTATATACAGACAGATGCAAAGTCTTCGCCAACCTGACAAAATGTAAATACATAACAAAAGGGCGAAGATGGGTCTCGTGCGTGAGACACAAGGGCTGACTCTCCAAAACTTGGTTGTTCCATACTGACTTCACTGGGGCTGGGTCTGGACCTCTCTTAGCTCACCTACAACACATGAATGAGCGTGAGCGAAAGGCCAGTGAATAATATCAAAGAAGAAGATACAACAATATGTAGAACAACATACTCCGAACGGCCTTGGGCCCAGTTCGTGTTTCTATTTAACATATATATACACAATTTAAGTCAGGCGACTGCGGTTCCAAACATACTGGCCTTTAGCCCATTTATCTTTCATTTGTGTAAAAACGGCCTCTGGCCCACTCATTCATGTCAAAACGGCCTCTGGCCCATTCATTCTTGTCAAAACGGCCTTTAGCCCATTCATTCAAAACGGCCCTTGGCCCATTCATTCATGTGAAAACGGCCTCTGGCCTTTTCAAACTTTCATATCAAACTGGCCTTTAGGCCTTTCAAACTTTCGTATCAAACTGGCCTTTAGGCCTTTCAAACTTTCATATCAAACTGGCGTTTAAGCCTTTCAAACTTTCATATCAAACTGACCTTTAGGCCTTTCAAACTTTCATATCGAACTGGCCTTTAGGCCTTTCAAACTTTCATATCGAACTGGCCTTTAGGCCATTTATACTTTCATGTCAAAATGGCCTCTGGCCTTTTCATCCATTCATATCAAACTGGCCTTTGGCCCATTTATTCATAACAATCGGCCTTCGGCCCAATCATTCATATCAATCGGCCTTCGGCCCAATCATTCGTATCAATCGGCCTTCAGCCCAATCATTCTTATCAATCGACCTTCGGCCCAATCATTCGTATCAATCAGTTAGTATAGCAAACATTTGTCCACAATTCAAATCAACAGACTTATAGGAAGATAAGCAATTAGGCAACTAGCACATTTCAGATATCTTTATTAAGATACTACTCACAGTGATCGGCTTGTGGATTTGCCCTGGAGCTTGACGCTATATATCACATAACACATATGGGTCACAAATAATTCAATCCGTTCTTTAATTCACATATTCCTCTCTAGGCTTTATTCTTATCTCTTTAACTCAATTACAATGCTTAATGTGTGCCTAAGAGTGCTTGCAAGTGAAAGAGAACGGAAAATGAAACATAGAACGAACCTATAAAATTTTCAGAAATAGGGTCCCCGCTCGAGCGGACCCATGAGGTCTGCAAAAGTACTGGTTGTATCAATTTTACGCTCGAGCGTGAAGTCTGGCGCTCGAGCGGAAGATCAGTCTACATAGCTCCCCGCTCGAGCGTGAACTTCCCTGCTCGAGCAGAAACCATGTTTGCAAAATATACTGGGAGGACATATTTCACGCTCGAGCGGCGGTTCTCTCGCTCAAGCAGACATCAAAATTCTAGAAAATCCAGAACATGTTCTTGAGCTTCAACTTGATATTCAAAGGCTCTAATTGCATGCTTTTGGCTCAATCTTCACATATATATATACTAACATGGTATAAACACCCAATTACAACATTTTGAAGCTCAATTTCACAATATAATCACATGCATGTCCCAATTAACACCAAACTCATCATCAACACATCAAATTCAAACATGCAAAGCTTACACTTTCATGATCTACACTTGCATGTGAGAGATATTCATTATTCTCAATTTAATTGGTGAAGAGATGATTAAATACATGGATTTCAAACAAGATTCAACATAGATTATACACATTATGCCCAAACATGGGAATTTATAGCAATTTCCTACATGCATGCATCTATTGGCTTCAAATACAACAAAATCAACTCAATTTCCTCATAACCAATTTAATCCATGCTCTTGACCATTATTCAAACTTGAATTCACAAGATTACAAACTAGGATCCATAAATTACTCACCTAGAAGCTTAATTCTCCCAATCTATAGCAAATTCTTGAGTAATCTTCAAGATTTCCAAGCTTTCAAGATCAAACTTCAATTGTGAGCTCTCCTTCTCTCTCTAAGCCGACCCTCCCCCCTTTTCTCAGAGTTAAATCAGCCAAGTTGATTAAAGAGAGAGCTTGAGTGTATATGGCCTTTATGTAGAAGTCCACTAACCAATATAACCAATATTTAAATAATTTGAGCACTATGCCATTAATTAAATCAATTTAATCTGATCCGAAACAGTTTTCAATTAAATTTCACCATAGGATCTAAAAATTACGCTAATCACAATGGCGTAACCAATTTCGGTTTCTACGGCCGATAAGGCCTTCAATTTAATTTCCAAAGCGGATAATCAGATAGATATTCCTATGTTGAACAGATAGAAATTCAAAACCACATATTTTCACACAAATGGCACACGAAATCATATCAAACACATAATCACATTCAAAATAAGGACCAATTAACATAATACGGAACAGGGTTATCACAACTGTTAATTATAAATTTGACTTTTATGGGTATTTTGGACCACGGTGATTTTGAATTATGTGTGTTTTAAGGCTTTATGGTTTTTGTTAATGACTGGACTCATACTCTAATTTACTTGCTTTATATGTTTTGTATTAATGTAATCAACTGAAATGTCTCAAAAATGGAATGTCTTGTTGTGCATATATATACTTGTGTAGTCTAAATTTATTTTAATTATCACTTCACTTCAGTTGATAGCACATTAATTTTGTCTTTCTCCCCTCCTCTCTCTCTCTCTCTCTCACACACACTCTTATCATCTTTATTGTTTCATTGATCCTTTTTTTTAAAAACAAAATTTGTTTATCTGCTGCTGCTGCTATTGTTGTTGCACTAGTATTGTAAATTGATTTGATTTTTAAAGTTAAGTATACCTTGCTGGCTCTATAAATGCATTGCTTGGCATACTATGGTTATGGCTAAGACTGTTTGTTTATGTAAAATCCTACTTAAGGTTTTCATTGCATGCTTTACTTCAAGTGGCTTTTAATAATAGAGTTGGTCGTTTAGGATTTTCTTATATGGGAAATCAATAGTGAATCGGATAGTGTGAATGTAAAGCTGCTAAGAGAAACAATTTCTTGTTTGGGTTCTTCTTCTGTCATAATTTTTCCAATCAAAGGTTTAACTACTACTAAAACATATAAATGTAATAAAATAAAGCCATACTTATCCGCATAGGTGTGTGAAAACACTCTCCTAAACGACTCTCCTAAACCAATGTTGGATGACAACCCGATCCAAACACAATTCTCAAACACATGCACAAGCTAAGCCCAACACAACATAACTTAGCTCAAGTTTAAGATTAAGTCCAAGTCTAAGTCCAAGACCAAACCCAACAAATGCACAAGCACAAGTACAAGTCTAGGCCCAGTCTAAAGTAAGACTAAGTCCAAATCTAAGCCCAACTTTTATTGATGCCCACTTTATGAGACAATTCTCATTCACACCTCAATGGTTTCGGCCCATCATTTTTTTCGGCCCATCATTTTTATATGGTAATCTTCTCACTTGAGAGAATACAAAACCACTCAGACCCACCTCAATCGACGGTTGGGTCCCACTTTAATTTCAAATTAAAGTTGCCGAAAAACCATTATTTTCCAACAATCCCCCACATGAATAAAATTGTCCGAATAAAGAAAACAGACAATGCTTTACAACAAAGACTCAGAGAGAGAGCACACAGAATAATCCTGCATCAGAAAAGGTAGTTGTTGGCCTTGAACCTTTCGTAGTGAAAGCCTACTGGATTTACTGGCTGATCAGTGAACGTGATGTCTTGAACTGTTCTGCCATTTGTGTAAATCGAGACAATAAACCTCACACAGGAGTTACTCTAACCATTATTCTTGTTCTCACTGATGTGTCCGGTTTGGCCCTGGAACACTAGCCTGGTTTAGTGAGTGTTTTTAAAGAATTCAGCCTTGTTAATTCTTAAAGAAGTGGCCCCACTTCGCACTCATATAGGTGACCTACATAAGGTATCTCTCTATACCACGATTGACTATTCACAACACTTAGGTCATTAAAAGCAAAAGCTTAATCTTCCACCCCACAGGGTATCACCGTATAAAGGAATGGTCAGGAGGGTTTACCTCCACAGTCACTACTAGAAACCACAATGTCATAACTGTGTAGCCAGTGGTCTAACACCCCTAGGAACCACCAGTTTTCTATCTCTGTGATCAGTGATCTTGTACTGACTAGAAGCCACCAATTTAAGAATATATTTGAGATTTACAAAATTCAAAAATATATTCATCCACCCTAACGAGTTGTCTCATCTTTGCTTTCAAGAAAAGTTACATAGCAATCAAAATGCTATAATTGACACGAGGATAACATACTAATTGCCTCTGATTAATTCAGAATCACACTTGATCTCACTAGATCTTCCTTTAAGAATCTCACAAGGCTTTAAGGTTAACAGGTGGAACAACATTTATGTTGTCACCTCTTGAAGCCATTTCTGAAAAGTCACAACAGAATTTCACTATTCTGTTTTTCCAGAAAACAAGCTTAACACTAGAAAATCCACAGTTTGAAATTTAATTCAAAATTGGTCTCGCTACTTAACCTAGAATCGAACATGGTCAAGAATGTTCCTACGAAGACTGGAAGAGTCACATTGGTCCCACTTAAAACCCAATTAACCTTTTGACAAAAATTTCAAGAGCATGTTGACTCTTAATTCATGGGAAACATATTTAAAATTAAGTTTTCTAGGGGATAAACCAGGTTATAACAAACCAATTCTCAAGCAAATAAAATTTGCTACCAAAAATTATTTCTGAATAAAATCATAAATATTTTAGCTAATGCTAAAATTTGATTTTTTTTCTGAAACCAAAACACTTTGGAAATAATCAGATTATAACCAAAGATTTTCTCCAAACTTGGTTTTTTAATACTTTGGGAATAAAATGATTAAACCCAAAGACTTCCTCAAACCCCAATGGTTTGAAACCAAATGTCTTAGTTGTCATTTCTGAACAAATAAGAACTACTCTTTTGCCAATGCTAAACACTTTGGTTTCTATTACAGAAAACCAAACCAAGTTCCAAACTTACAAGCAATTTAAAAAATTGCTAACCAAACTACATGCAATGTAAAAAATTGCTATAACAAATTACATGCATATAAAATGCTTCCAACCTTACAAGCAAACAAACTTGCTTAAAACTTAGGTAATTAATCACTACTAAACAAAAGCAAAAAATTGCTTTAATTATAAAGAGAGTAACTACTCCATAAGGATTTTATATAGTCCAAAACTTTTTCCACGCTTAGAAATTCTTGTTCATCACAAAGGTTAGTCGACCATATTTTTTGTTTTGACATCCCTAATACTATTCATTTGGTTTTGTTTTGTTTTGTTTTTTTTCCCACTCCCTTTTGCATAGGTATTAATTCCTGTAAAGCAAATTAGTAGAGAACCACAAGAAAATGCAAACAAAATAACCTAAGGACAATAAATTATTTTTTAAATTAATAGCAGAATTAAATAATGAATTCAAATCCTAAATGAGTTACAAACATAAAAGTTATAACTCCACAAATAAATTAAAACATGAATAGGCAATAGTTACAAATAAACCTTAAGAGTTACAAAATAAACCTATAACTTTAAGAATTAAATTTAAAAAAAAAAATAGTCATGAGTTATGAATGAAATTAATTCACAGTAAATATTTAAACATATAACTCCAAATAAATAAATTTAATTCACCCAAATAAATTACAAACCTTATAACTCTAAATATTAAATTAAAATTAATTTACCAGAGTTATATGAAATTATTATACAATATTCATGTAAAATTTAAATCAGCCACTTATGAGCATGCAAATAATTTTTAGAATTCTAGAAAAATAATTAGCATGCAACTTTAACCCAAAACCCCTAAGACACAATAACCATGGGAATTATATGAGTGTTTCTAATAGTTAACATGTGAATAACTCATATAGATAATTCTAGACATAATAAGCATGTAACAAAACCAATTAAAATCTAGACAATGCAAATTGTGTCATAAAATTAAAATATGAGCATGTTTTTATGCAAAGCTTCTATACTACATGTCATGCAAAGATTGATACCCATATAATAAACTTATATTAGAACAAATTAATCTACTAGAAATCTAGTAATAATACCATTTTAAACTTTGCATCTAATAATCCTTTTTTTCCCAAAACAATGAATTAGAAAGCAGTAAATTAAAATCCCAAAGCATTATGTATATTAGATTACTTATAATAATGTATTATATAAAGGCAATGGATTATTACAGGTACCACTTTATGTGCATGAGGAAAACCAAATCAATCATGATAAGGACCATAAAACAGTAGCATGCACAGTAGAATCTAACTGTTACAAATTTCATATGAATCTAGATATCTAATTTCAAAATAAACCAAGTAATCTGTCTTAAGTTTTTTTGTAAAATTGTGTACTTAAATCAAATAAATAAATTCATATTGAACAACCACTTTGAATTTCAGAATAAGAACATACTAAAATTTATAGAAATTCAAAACAAAATAAAACTTGTAGTAGGAAGCAAACCGAAGCCTGTGTGGTACCATAGTGTCCTTAAAACAGATTAGCCGTCTCACCATGGGTGCTGGAGGTATGTTGACTTCTATCTACCAGAATACGATGGTCAAAACCAGCTAATGCAGAAACACCTTTTGAATAGCCTCAGTGAACATGATAATGGTTGCACTCTCTCTAACAAGAACTAGAGAAGGGATTAGCAAAAGAAGATAAGAATTTTTTCTTTGGTGTAAAAACCATCTCCATCTTTTTTATCTCAAAACAATATCTCCATTTTCCATAAAAAAATCTCTCTTTTTTCTCTTCTTCTAAGTTGGAGGGGAAAGGCCTCTATTTATACAAGTAGGAGAATCCCTAGCCATAAAGGTTATACATCAATAGGGCCATCAAATGCCATTAACCAAGGCCATCAATTCTAGCCATTAGGGCTAGAGTTACAAAGGTTGAAAACTTATGGCCACTAATGTGGTCATCAACTCCATCATCAAAAGATGAGAGTTTCAAAGGTTTAAACCTCCCATGTGCTTAATATATACAAATAAATATATATAATGATATTTGAATAAACCAGCTAGATGGGTCACACAGTGGATACCAATGTTGGGTCACAACCCGATCGAAACCCAATTCTTAAACACATGCACAAGCTAAGTCCAATACAACATAACTTAGCTCAAGCTTAAGATTAAGTCCAAGTCTAAGTGTAAGACCCCTGTTCTGTATTATGTTAATTGGTCCTTAATGTGAGTATGATTATGTGTTTAATATGATTTGGTGTGCCATTATGTGAAAATATGTGGTTTTGAATTTCTATCTGTTCACCGTAGGAATATCTGTTTGATTATCTGCTTTGGAAATTAAATTGAAGGCCTTATCGGCCACAGAATCCGAAATTGATTACGCCATTGTGATTGGCATAATTTTTAGAGCCTACGGTGAAATTTAGTTAGAAATTGATTCGGGTCAGATTAATCGGATTAAATTAATGACTTAATGCTCAATTATCTTATATTAAAATATTGTGCTTGAGTGGGGTTGTATAAGGGGCCATGATATGTTTAATTCCCTCTTTTATTTTATCTTTGGCTGAAATCAACTCTCTAGAGAGAGAGACCCGAAATAAGAGGGAGAGAGGGGAGATAATCAAAGTTTGATCTTGAAGGCTTGGATATTTGAAATCTAGTTCAAGAATTAACCATAGATTGGGCTTTTAGGTAAGCAATTGATTCTTGAATTCATGAGTTTAATGTGTAATCTTGTGTTCAAGGTTTGTTTGTAACAAAGAGCATAATTTGAGTTGTGTGTGTTGAATTCAAAGTCAATAGATGCATGCATGTAGGAAATTACTATGAATTTCCATATTTGAACACAATGTGTATAATCTATGTTGAATCTTGTTTGAAATCCATGTATTTGATCATCTCTTCACCAATTAAGTTGATATGAATGAATATTGCTCACATGCAAGAGTAGATCATGGAGGTATGAGCTTTGCATGTTTGAATTTGATGTATTAGTGATGAGTTTGGGTTAATTTGAGGCATGTATGTAAGTAATTCAAGAAATGGAACTTCATTGTGTTATGATTTGGTGTTGGTATCATGTGGGTATATGTATGTGTGAAATTGGAGCCATAATATGCAAGAAATGTGGTCGAAATTTTGAAATTGAACTCAAGAAACCATTCTGGTAAACCCCGAATTTATGATGTCCGCTCGAGCGGGGGAACCGACGCTCGAGAGGGGAATTCATGCTCCCAGTATTTTTTTGCAGGCAAGGGTCCGCTCGAGCGAGGAAGTCCACGCTCAAGCGAGGAGCTATGTAGACAGGCTTTCCGCTCGAGCGCCCGAGTTCACGCTCGAGCGTGAATTTGATGCAACCAGTACTTTTGCAGGCCTTGAGGGTCTGCTCGAGCGGGGAAGTCCATGCTCGAGCGGGGACCCTGTTTTTTGAAATTTGGAAAATGCATTATGTGTTCTGTTCTCCGTTCCCTTTCACTTCTAAGCACTCTTAGGCATACATTGAGCATTGTAATTGAATTAAAGAAATAAGAATGAAGCCTAAAGAGGAATATGTGAATTAAAGAACGGATTGAATTATTTGTGAGCCATATGTGTTATGTGATATGTAGGGTCAAGCTCTAGGGCAAATCCATAAGCCGATCACTGTGAGTAGTATCTTAATAAAGATATCTAAAATGTGCTTATGGTCTAATTGCTTATCTTCCTATAAGTCTGTTGATTTGAATTGTGGACAAATGTTTGCTATACTGAACGATTGATACAAATGATTGGGCCAGAGGCCGTTTTGACATGAATGAATGGGCTAGAGGCCGTTTTGACATGAAAGTACAAAAAAAGCCTAGAGGCCAGTTTGATATGAAAGTATAAGTGGGCCGAAGGCCAGTTTGATACGAAAGTATAAATGGGCTAAAGGCCAGTTTGATACGAAAGTATAAATGGGCCAAAGGCCAGTTTGACACGAAAGCTTGAATGGGCCGAAGGCCAATTTGACATGAAAGTGTGAATGGGCCAAAGGCCAGTCTGACATGATAGAATGAATGGGCTAGAGGCCAGTATGTTCTATATCTATTTATATGCTAGATAGAAATATGAATTGGGCCTAAGGCCATCTGGTGTATAATGTTCCAATGTGTTTTCTTTATTTGATATTATTTACTGGGCTTTCGCTCATACTCATTCATGTGTTTGTAGGTGAGCCGACAGACCCAGCCTCAGTGAAGTCTGTATGGAACAACTAAGGTTTTGAAGAGTCAGCCCTTGCGTCTCACGCATGAGACACGTCTTCGCCCTTTTGCCATTCTATGTTATTTTGTCATGTTGGCGAGGACTTTGGTGTACGTCTGTATATAGCTTTGTTTTGGCTGACCTAGATTAGAATGATCCTGTCTATATAGAACTTTATGTTACTATACTTTCTGTTGTGAGTTATTAACATATGTATGTATGGAATGTTATGATGTGCATATAAGCACGACTCTATGGACAAAGTTTTAAATTTGCTTCCGTTTGGCCTCTTTACTCTGATGAGTTTTGTCTTATTTGGTTTGAGGCCGTAGGTAATCTCGTGATTACTGGTCGGTTATGGCCTTAACCCTTAGGGGTGGGTTCGGGTCGTGACACTAAGTCCAAGACCAAACCTAACACATACAAGCACAAGTACAAGTCTAGGCCCAGTCTAAACTAAGACTAAGTCCAAATCTAAGCCCAACTTTTATTGATATCCACTTTATGAGACAATTCTCATTCACACCCCAATGGTTTCAGCCCTTCATTTTTTTTGGCCCATCATTTTTATATTGTGATCTTCTCACTTGAGAGAATACAAAACCACTCAGACCCACCTCAATCGATGGTTGGGTCCCACTTTAATTTCAAATTAAAGTTGCCGAAAAACCATTATTTTCCAACAATCCCCCACATGAATAAAATTGTCCGAATAAAGAAAACAGACAACACTTTACAACAAAGACTCAGAGAGAGAGCACACAGAATAATCCTGCATCAGAAAAGGTAGCCGTTGGCCTTGAACCTTTCGTACTGAAAGCCTATTGGATTTACTGGCTGATTAGTGAACATGATGTCTTGAACTGTTCTGCCGTTTGTGTAAATCGAGACAATAGATCCCACACAGGAGTTACTTTAACCATTATTCTTGCGCTCACTGATGTGTCCGGTTTGGCCCTGGAACACTAGCCTGGTTTAGTGAGTGTTTTTAAAGAATTCAGCCTTGTTAATTCTTAAAGAAGCGGCCCCACTTCGCACTCACATAGGTGACCTACATAAGGTATCTCTCTATACCACAATTGACTATTCACAACACTTAGGTCATTAAAAGCAACAGCTTAACCTCCAACTCCACAGGGTATCACTGTATAAAGGAATGGGCAGGAGGGTTTACCTCCACGGTGACTCATCCGTTACATGCAATTAGGTTGTCTCTTTTGAACCTAGATCTTGGGATCTCTAGTCAACTAGGTTGTGCTTTCCATTCCGGTAACATTACTCAAGGCCTTAACCCTATTCCTCTCGACGACGTTTCTACTAACTCTCGAGTTAACCCTTTGGTTAGCGGATCCGCAATGTTGTCTTTAGACTTTACATAGTCTAGAGAGACAACTCCATTTAGAGAGTAGTTGTCATATGGAATTATGTCTATGACAGATACGTCTAGACTTTCCATTATACACATGACTTTGTGCCCGTCCAATCACCGATTGGCTATCACAATGAATACAAATAGCAGGCACAGGTCTCAACCAACGTGGAATATCCTTAACGAACTGGCGAAGCCATTCAGCTTCTTCAGTTGCTTTATGCAAAGCAATAAACTCAAATTCCATCGTTGATCTCAATATACACGTTTGCTTGGAAGATTTCCAAGACACGGTTGCCCCTCTGACGGTAAACACATAACCACTAGTGGATTTGGAGTCCTTTATATTAGATATCCAATTAGCGTCACTATACCGCTCTAGTACCGCTGGGTATCTGGTATAATGCAACCCATAATCCCGGGTGTAGCGTAGATAACCTAACACCCTCATAATGCCTTTTCAATGAGTGGCATTTGGATTACTCGTGTATTTACTAAGCCTACTAACAGAGTAGGCTATAACCGGCCTTGTACAACTCATTAGATACATCAAAATTCCAATGACCCGAGAATATTCTAGCTGAGAGACACTCTCACCATTATTCTTGGTCAAAAGTAGGCTCACGTCTACCGGTGTTCTAGACACACTTGTATCTGGTTTACCAAATTTCTCAAGTATCTTCTCAACATAGTGGGATTGAGAAAGTACAATACTGCTAGATGTTCTGGTAATCTCAATACCTAGAATGACATCTGCAAAGCCCATATCTTCCATGTCAAACTTAGAGTTTAACAACCTCTTAGTAGTTCGAACCATTTCATCATTACTACCAACAATGAGTATGTCATCTATGTATAGACACAAAATGACATAACCTCTGTCAATGTCTTTAACAAACACGCAATTGTCGCACTCATTGATTCTAAATCCATTTGACAACATAGCGTTTGTCAAACTTCTCATGCCATTGCTTCAGAGCTTGCTTCAAACCCTATAATTACTTGCCAAGCTTACAGACTTTTTTATTTTCCTTGGAGCTGAAACCCCTCTGGTTGTTCCATGTAGATTTCATCATCTCAATCTCCATTTAAGAAAGCTGTCTTAATATCCATCTAATGTATCTCTAGACCACGTAAAGCGGCTATCGCAATTACCATGTGAATGGATGTAATCCTTGTCACAGGTGAATGCGTGTAGACACCCCATTTTTGACCGCCCTCAAGACTTGGGCATTACTGATGGTTTGCTCGGTGTTGAGAGATGTGCAGGGCACAGGTTCAATTTCTTCGGCAAGGAGAGAGGCAAATCTCAACTTCACACCACGTTTTGGACCACAATTATTTTGGATGGTTTTTAGACTTTAAAAACCTCTCTTTCAAAACATTTTTTTTGAAATAAAATTCCCACGATGTTCCGACGCTCGCATTTCGGTAAATGTTGCGCTTTTCGGTAAACCGAGCAAGGAGAAAGTGGAGATGAATGAAAGAGAGATGAAATATTTGAAAAATCTTTCAAAACACCTTACTTAGGGGTTTGAAGTTGAAGAAAAGAGGAGAAGAGGGGAGAAACCAAGTTGGAGAAGAAGATAGGCAAGAATCGCTAAGAGAGGGATGAGCAGTCCTCGCTAAATCGAGCTTATTTGTCTATACACTTGGAGTTAAGTTATGAGGCCACCATCGTTGGAAAGAATACTTCCGGGGCTTCACTTTGTACTCAAGAATCTCCCAAAGCCAAGTCCGGGTGGAGGAGATACGATTGGTTGAAGCTGGGCATCATCTCGGTTGGATCGAGTCTGCGCGGCTTCACCAAAAAGGGCATAACTTTTTTCATAGGAGGAATTTTGATGCAAGGTTTGCGCCATTGGAAAGATAACTTCCGGGGCTTCAATTTTCATACCCACTGGCCATTTTTTGACCTTGGAATCATCTATCGGCAATCTATTTTGCCGACCGGCAGAAAATAGTGCCGACCGGCACTTTATTTTGGCCGACGACCAAATTTTCTGGCCGGTTTGCACCCTTTGCACCCTCCAAGCCTGGTGCATACCAGCTGTGCCAGCTGGGATGCACAGAACCAGCTCCACGTGCATATATGTGCCTATTTTGAGCCTTTACATCACCTTTACCCCCTTCTTTGCACCCTTTGCTCAAGGCTTCTTGAGGAAGCCTTGACCCCTTGTCTTGGATTCCTCAAGAAGCCTACCAGCTGTCCAAGCTTCTTGAGTAAGCCTTGATCCCCCTTGACCCTTTTTGAATAGCTTGTCTTGTAAGCTTGGCCTTTACATTGCTTATATAAGAGAGGTTCCTTCTCCTTTGTCTAGGGTTGGAGTTTTTGAGCAAAAACCAGAGAATAGACATATATATCTACAACCCTCTATATCTATCCTATCCAAGCTTCCAAACACCTTGGTTCTTGTATCATTTGCTCTACAACACCTAGCACAACACCTCCATCTTCCATTCCAGCATTTGGGAGGCCATTTACAAAGGTTAGGAGTTCAGAAACTTGGACCAAGGGGTGCTGGTTTGCTGCTCTTCAAGGGTAAGCATCCATTTCCCTTAAACTCGCATTTTTTAGTTTCATTGGTTAGCCCTATTTACAAGTATTTTTGACCTTCGATGTAAACTGTAAAGAGGCTTGTTTTGAGCCCTTCTTTAACATTGAAGAAGGGCTCAACACTGTTGGGGACCTCCATGTATGACTTGCTTCATTACCCCTCTTTGGTCCCTATTTTTGCATGACTTGTTAGCACATTGAGCTTCTGTTTTCTGACCCTGATCAGAACTGAAAAGGGTCTTATTTTGACCCCCTCTCCATGTCCCATGAAGGGTCTTTTGCTGTTTGATGCATTCTTTGTATACTTCATGTTGTAGCCCTCTTGTGGCCTTAATCTTGCATTGCATTTTAAGCATGTTTGTATATTGATTTGGGGGTTGTTATCTACTGTGAGTAGTCATATTTTTGGTCCCTCTTCAGTGTTGTTGAAGGGTCTTTTTCAGTTTGGGCTTTGCATCTTACACTTGCTTTGTAATCCTCCATTTTGCCTTAACATGTATCTAGCATTTAGACCACTATGCTTGCTTGTTTTGGCTTAGCTTTGTGAAGCTTTTATGCTTGTTTTGACATTCTTAAGGAATTTTTTGGGTCATTTGAGTCATCCATGCTTTGCTTTGTATAGCTACCATGCAACCTCTCTTGCATACCTTATGAGCCTTGAGTGTTGACCCCTCTAGCATGCTTTACTTGCACTGTTTCGGTGATTTGGAGTCACTTATAATGTCATTTCAGTCCTCATAGTATGCTTGAATGCTCATATTTGATGCTCCTTTAATGCTTTATAAGGTTGTTGTCATATGCTCCATATTTGGCCCTTTGTGCATGCTTCCATGCTTAGACCTTTTAGATGCCATCTAAGTGGTTTTGGGGGTTTGTTTTAACATGCTTTAGGACTAATTTGGTTGTTCTTGGCCTGTTGAGGCTTAATTTGTATAGCCATGGTTTAAGCCCCTTGGCTTGCTTTGAGTTTTGGACATCGTTGCATGCTTGGCTTGTCTTGTTTACTTGGTTTTGCACCTTCTATAACATGATTTCAGAGCTTTCTAAGCATGCCATGTATCCATGATTATCCTCTTTTAAGTGTGCTTAAAAGTTGCTCTTTGGTGCCTAAGTGTTGGACCTTGTGTGCATGCATGTTTGTATGTGTTTTGGCCCTCATTTCCATGACATTTGGCCACTGTTTTGGGCCTAGTATAGAGCTGCCCAAATTAGTTTGAATCCATGTTTAACATGTTGCTCAAAGGTTGTTGCCTTATTCCATGCCTTACATGTTTGTTAGCTTAGGTTGTGTGCCTAGTACGTATTGCATGTTTGCATACTCGCCTCCATGCTCATGTTGCATGCTTAGCTTGCATGCTTAGGTTGCATGTGCATTGTTGTGCATTGCCTCACCTCTTGATCAACCATGATTGAGGTTGGGTCCCTTGTATGTTTTGTGTGCATTGCATTTGACATTGAAATGCAAATTTGGCCTCTTAGGCCATCATGCGTCGAAATGCGCCATTGATGGCCCGGGGATCAAGGGCCATGCTCCCTTGAGTCCATTGCATGATAGGGAGTGTGTCCATGCATACATTGCCTTGAAATTCCATGCCATACACTGTCTGGCCTTGTTGTTGTCAAAACTGTCTTCTGCAGGAAATTTCTGCCGACCGGCAACATTCAGTGCCGACCGGCCATTTATTCAGTGCCGATAGCTTTATCTCCAGCCGATGGATATTGTACACAGCCGGTGGCCATCCCTCCCAGCCGATGATGTTCTACAATGCTCATAGAAGGTGTCCTGGGACTTTGCCAGTTTTCAGAAAGGCAGGATAGTGAAAACAGAGGCGGCAGTGGTATGGTGCGGGTTTTCCGGGCAAGACGGATCGAGCATGCATAATTTGCGCATCCCGAAGCGGGGGCTGTGGCCATCTTTTCTATTCTGCATTTATTTGATAATTAGAGTTTTGTAATATTTTATTTTGTATTTGGACTGTATTATTTGGGACTGTATATTCTTTTGGTCCTTCTGTGTGAGGGCATATTTGTAATAAGTGGGTGTGTGTGTGTATGTCTTCCAACCCCCATTTCTTTCTTCCCTTTTATTTATCTGCTTATGATGGTAGATTAGGGCATTTTTTAAATTAGCATACCTTATGCAATGCATGCGTGCATCCATGCATTTGTTGACATGCATCGGGCTCGGTACATCATACAAACTGCATTGTATTTCAATTTCCAAATTGAATACGTGTTACTTGTAGCACTTCACATGCCATGATTAGGATAGCCGAGCCTGCCTAGATTACATCTTTGCCTGTATTGCATTAGACATTTCAGTATGCTTAGGTCCATACATGGATTTCTAATGAGCTTCTGTTTTGGCTTGGAGTACTAGGTGAGCTTTTATGCTTTAGCATCCTTGCATGTGTGTGAGTGTTGCCATAATAGCATGATTACCATGAGGCTAGCTGCTTATGTGATATAACTTCTTGAATGCCTGTGGATGGAGGTTGAATTACCTAAATTGGGACAATGCATTAAAACTGTGAGTTTTAAGCCCACTAGATAGTGGCAAAACCTTCTTTTATAAAAGCTCACTTGAGGGTGGCAAAACCTGCATTTTAGCCTACTTGCGAGTAGCAAACCATTTTTAAAATAAACATAAAATGTTTTGTTCCAACTTAGGCGATTTGGTCTATACTTGTTTGCTGTGCGCATAACGTAGTAATTCTAGGCTAATAACCGGAATAAGAACATATAAGGTTTTCAAAATAAGATATCACGGTTAGTAGAGGCCGGTCTTCAGACCGGGCGAAAGGGGGTGCTCATAGCTGACCTTCCCCGATCGTACCCAAGCTCCCGAGCCAAGACAACTTTGGTGATGACGGACACGTGGCCTTTGGCACCGAGTCAGGGTTTCCTAAATTCCCCCATAAAAAATATTTAGGTGGCGACTCTGTATCTGGCAAAGCAGTCCATGTTTGGCACTTCTTTTCAAAATCTGTTTTTTTCTCAAAACAATTTGCCAGAGTTGGACTCTTTGGTTCAGATTTAGAACCGTGACAAATTGAGTCCTTTGAACTGTAGTGAACCCAATGTGAACAGAACGGGAGTCATCCTCCCGGGGCGTTCGGGGGACGTCTACAATGCGTATCAAAGTAATCCAGGCCTTCTCTCTGCCTCTATCCTTTGCTAACTAGCGTAGCTTTATATTTAACAATTGACCCATCAGCTTTCATCTTTCTTCTAAAGATCCATTTACTCCCCAAGGCCTTACTGCCTGGGGGTAGATCAACCAACTCCCAAGTATGGTTCTGTAAGATGGAGTCAATTTCACTCTTAATAGCTTCTTTCCATGAGGGACTTTCAGGTGAAGTCACGGCTTCATGGAAAGTTCGAGGTTCTCCCTCTAACATATAAGTCAAGAAGTCTGACCCAAAGGACTTTGCCATCCTAGCCCTTTTACTCCTTCTTGGCTCATCTTGATCATCAACTTGATTATCTATGTGATCATTGTCACCTTCAACCTCTTTGATGGAACTCGGAACCCCTTATTGGATATGACAACAAATACATTTTCAAAGAGAGATGCATTTCTGGATTCCATGATAGTATTCTTATGTGTCTCTAGAATAACATATTTAAACACAAGAAATCGATATGCACTGCTAAATTGTGCATAACTGTTGAATACAAAGTCAACGAATTTTTGGGCTTATCCTAACCCTCTTGGGTTTAGGTATTACCACATTTTGCATGACACCCCCACATTTGTAGAATTTTATACAAAGGCTTTTGGCCTTTTCCAAAAATTCATACAAGGTCTTTAAACAATTCATTGTGTCACAATGATTATGAAACTCTCAAAATCATATCACAGTAAATACATTTCCAAAATGTCATCAATTGAATTAGGCCCTCAAACATATTTGGTCCAACCTATCATTCTGAAGCCAATAGTCTTACTATTAGGAAACACAAATCCAGTGTTCAATAGTCTACTATTCGGAACTTCATAACATGGCCAGTAGTTTTATCACTAGGAATCATTAATTTCTCAACATGTGGTCAGTAGACTTTCTACTACTTGGAATCACAATGTCTTAACCTGTGATCAGTAGTCACATTACTACTAGGAATCACAATGTCCTAACATAGGATCAATAGACTTTTTCATTACTCGGAATCATCATGTCTTGACATATGATCAGTAGCCTCTCCACTACTAGGAACCATCATGACTTGACATGTGATTAGTAATCTGTTCACTACTAGAAACCACAATGTCATAACTGTGTAGCCAGTGGTCTAACACCCCTAGGAACCACTAGTTTTCTATCTCAGTGATCAGTGATCTTGTACTGACTAGAAGCCACCAATTTAAGAATATATTTGAGATTTACAAAATTCAAAAATATATTCATCCACCCTAACGAGTTGTCTCATCTTTGCTTTCAAGAAAAGTCACATAGCAATCAAAATGCTACAATTGACACAAGGATAACATACTAATTGCCTCTGATTAATTCAGAGATATTATCATGCAATTTTATGATTTCCTGTAATCACACTTGATCTCACTAGATCTTCCTTTAAGAATCTCGCAAGGCTTTAAGGTTAACAGGTGGAACAACATTTATGTTGTCACCTCTTGAAGCCATTTCTGAAAATTCACAACAGAATTTCACTATTCTGTTTTTCCAGAAAACAAGCTTAACACTAGAAAATCCACAGTTTGAAATTTAATTCAAAATTGGTCTCACCACTTAACCTAGAATCGAACATGGTCAAGAATGTTCCCAGGAAGACTGGAGGAGTCACATTGGTTCCACTTAAAACCCAGTTAACCTTTTGACAAAAATTTCAAGAGCATGTTGACTCCTAATCCATGGGAAACAAATTTAAAATTAAGTTTTCCAGGGGATAAACTAGGTTATAACAAACCAATTCCCAAGCAAAAAAAATTTGCTACCAAAATTTACACCACTCATAAAAGTTAACCGGTACTCCCGGAATTGAGCCTATTATTTCTGAATAAAATCATAAATATTTAAACTAATGCTAAAATTTGGTTTCTTTTCTGAAACCAAAACAATTTGGAAATAATCAGATTATAACCAAAGATTTTCGCCAAACTTGATTTTTCAACACTTTGGGAATAAAATGATTAAACCCAAAGACTTCCTTAAACCCCAAAGGTTTGAAACCAAATCCATCTTAGTTGTCATTTCTGAACAAATAAGAACTACTCTTTAGCCAATGCTAAACACTTTGGTTTCTATTACAGAAAACCAAACCAAGTTCCAAACTTGCAAGCAATTTAAAAAATTGCTAACCAAACTACATGCAATGTAAAAAATTGCTATAACAAAATACATGCATATAAAATGCTTCCAACCTTACAAGCAAACAAACTTGTTTAAAACTTAGGTAATTAATCACTACTAAACAAAAGCAAAAAATTGCTTTAATTATAAAGAGAGTAACTACTCCATAAGGATTTTATATAGTCCAAAACTTTTTCTACGCTTAGAAATTCTTGTTCATCACAAAGGTTAGTCGACCATATTTTTTGTTTTGACATCCCTAATACTATTCATTTGGTTTTGTTTTGTTTTGTTTTTTTTCCCACTCCCTTTTGCATAGGTATTAATTCTTGTAAAGCAAATTAGTAGAGAACCACAAGAAAATGCAAACAAAATAACCTAAGGACAATAAATTATTTTTTAAATTAATAGTAGAATTAACTAATGAATTCAAATGCTAAATGAGTTACAAACATAAAAGTTATAACTCCACAAATAAATTAAAACATGAATAGGCAATAGTTATAAATAAACCTTAAGAGTTACAAAATAAACCTATAACTCTAAGAATTAAATTTAAAAAAAAAAAAATAGTCATGAGTTATGAATGAAATTAATTCACATTAAATATTTAAACATATAACTCCAAATAAATAAATTTAATTCAACCAAATAAATTACAAACCTTATAACTCTAAATATTAAATTAAAATTAATTTACAAGAGTTATATGAAATTATTACACAATATTCATGAAAAATTTAAATCAGCCACTTATGAGCATGCAAATAATTTTTAGAATTCTAGAAAAATAATTAGCATGCAACTTTAACCCAAAACCCCTAAGGCACAATAACCATGGGAATTATATGAGTGTTTCTAATAGTTAACATGTGAATAACTCATATAGATAATTCTAGACATAATTAGCATGTAACAAAACCAATTAAAATCTAGACAATGCAAATTGTATCATAAAATTAAAATATGATCATGTTTTTATGCAAAGATTCTATACTACATGTCATGCAAAGATTGATACCCATATAATAAACTTATATTAGAACAAATTAATCTACTAGAAATCTAGTAATAATACCATTTTAAACTTTGCATCTAATAATCCTTTTTTCCCAAAACAATGAATTAGAAAGTAGTAAATTAAAATCCCAAAGCATTATGTATATTAAATTACTTATAATAATGTATTATATAAAGGCAATGGATTATTACAGGCACCACTTTATGTGTATGAGGAAAATCAAATCAATCATGATAAGGACCATAAAACAGTAACATGCACAGTAGAATCTAATTGTTACAAATTTCATATGAATCTAGATATCTAATTTCAAGATAAACCAAGTAACCTGTTTTAGGTTTGTTGTGAAATTGTGTACTTAAATCAAATAAATAGATTCATATTGAACAACCACTTTGAATTTCAGAATAAGAACATAATAAAATTTACAGAAATTCATAATAAAATGAAACTAGTAGTAGGAAGCAAATCGAAGCCTGTGTGATACCACAGTGTCCTTAAAACAAATTAGACGCCTCACCATAAGTGCTGGAGGTATGTCGACTTCTGTCTCCCAAGATACGAAGGTCGAAACTAGCTAATGTAGAAGCACCTTCTGAATAGCTTCGGTGAACATGATAATGGTTGCACTCTCTCTAACAAGAACCAAAGAAGGGACTAGCAAAAGAAGATAAGAATTTTTTTCTTTGGTGTAAAAACCATCTCCATCTTTTTTATCTTAAAACCATCTCCAGCTTTTTTATCTCAAAACATCTCCACTTTCCATAAAAAATCTCTCTTTTTTCTCTTCTTCTAAGTTGGAAGGGAAAGGCCTCTATTTATACAAGTAGGGGAATCCCTAGCCATAAAGGCTATAAATCAATAGGGCCATGAAATGCCATTAACCAAGGCCATCAATTCTAGCCATTAGGGCTAGAGTTACAAAGGTTGAAAATCTATGGCCACTAATGTGGTCATGAACTCCATCATCAAAAGATGAGAGTTTCAAAGGTTTAAACCTCCCATGTTCTTAATATATACAAATAAATATGTATATGATGATATTTGAATAAACCAACTAGATGGGTCACACAATGGATACCAATGTTGGGTCACAACCCGATCAAAACCCAATTCTCAAACACATGCACAAGCTAAGCTCAACACAACATAACTTAGCTCAAGCTTAAGATTAAGTCCAAGTCTAAGTCCAAGGCCAAACCCAATACATGCACAAGCACAAGTACAAGTCTAGGCCCAGTCTAAACTAAGACTAAATCCAAATCTAAGCCCAACTTTTATTGATACCCACTTTATGAGACAATTCTCATTCACACCTCAGTGGTTTTGGCCCATCATTTTTTTCGGCCCATCATTTTTATATTGTAATCTTCTCACTTGAGAGAATACAAAACCACTCAGACCCACCTCAACCGGCAGTTGGGTCCCACTTGAATTTCAAATTAAAGTTGCCGAAAAATGATTATTTTCCAACAATAATTACCTCTCAAGTTTTTGGGTTTACCACTTGGTGCTAATCCTAAAAGAAAGCTGACTTGGTAGCCTATGGTGGATAGGGTTAAGGCCAAGTTAGCATTATGGAAGAGGAAGTTATTGTCTTTTACTGGTAGGTTAGCATTGGTAAAATCTATTCTGGATAGTCTTCCTAGTTATTATATTTCCATCTTCAAACCGCCGAAAGGGATAGCTTAGGAAATTGACAAGTTAATGGCAGTATTCCTATGGGGTAGTTTAGAGTTAAGAATGAAGATACATTTGGTGAATTGGAAGGAAGTAACTAAACGCAAAGAGCAAGGGGGGCCTGGCATAAAGATGGTTAGGGATACAAATGATTTCATGTTAGCTAAGTGGTGGTGAAGATATGGGGTGGAAGACAAATCATTATATTATGAAAAAAGGTTATCATTAGCAAGTATGGTGTAGAAGGGGGCAGGTGGTTACCAGTGAAGGATGTGGCTAGCAATGAATCCAATGTGTGGAGTGATATATTGAGTGTGGCAAGGACTAATTCTGGTTTGTTTGAGTTCTTTGTTACTAATTGAAAGATTGTGGTTGGTGATGGGTGTAGGATTAATTTCTGGCATGACAGATGGTTAATAAATCTACAGTTAAATGTGGAGTTTCCCAGGTTGTTTGGGCTCTCTGTGGAAAAAGAGGTGATAGGGCCGAAGGCTCCACCTACCACTTGACATGCTAGGCGCACAGGTTCTGGAAGGCACCCAATAAAGATATGCCAAACGGCATTTATTGAGAGGCCACCAAGAAAATCTGCATGAGCTAAGCAAGAAAAAAGTTATGACAACTCTAACCATGCTCACACACAGACAATTCATCTCCAACTCAAGCAAACATAACTAACTTTTCCATTGGAGGGCTTGAGAGGAAGACACCAACCAGTGAATCGTTTCTAGCTTGTTTTGCTGGTCGACACGACGAAAGACGGAGCTCAGATACATGGACTGCCTTTCTATTCTACCATTGGGTCACTAGGGAATTGATATCATCATATTCAATTATGATTTTTTATGTTAGATTATTTTGATTAATTATTTATTTATTTAAGATAAGTTTTCATTCTGTATAATCTCTTATTATTAAAATGTTAACTCTTCTCTTTATTTTATTTTTTTTGTCTTTTCAATAAAAATTAAAAAATTAATTAAAATAATCACTTTCCAAACCTAACTTAACAAGAAAGACGGCGTGTCTGTTATAATTTCTCTCTCTCTCTCTCTCTCTCTCTCTCTCTCTTTCGTATTCTCAGTACATCTCAATTTTATTTATTAGAAATCTATTTTCATATTTGAAATAAATTATTATGAATAATGGTCTTTTTGTCATCAAGTGAACTGAGTATCATGGTTTTGAAAATTGAACTGGATCAGCCGATTGAACTATTGATCGGTCAGGGTTTCGATCCGGATATACTCCTAAACTATTCCAACCTAAAAACTGGCCTATTTAGAGAGAACAGAAAAACCGGTGGTCCGGATGACCTAGGAACAGGTCAAGCATAGGTCAAGCAAACCGGCCAGTTTGAAGAAATTAAAAATTTGAATTTTTTTTTGATATTTTCTAACTATTTTGTTTGCTCTTTCTTTCTTTCTTATATATATATATATATATAAAAGAAAATTGTAATTATAAACTTTCTTTCGAGGGTCTCTTCTTGTGAGGAATCCTATTGAGAGCTTGAAATTATTGTAAAAATCTCTACCTATTTATAAGAAAAAAATTCCTTCAAAAAAACTCAAAAAATTTATATGAGATTCAATCAAATTTATTAGAGTGAGATTTGAAATTTTGATATCCTTCCAAAATTTTTGCTCTTCTTCCAATCAAATTATTTGAATTAAAATCATATGGAGGGAATAAATATTTGGTTTCCTCTTCCAAAATTAAAATTAATAATATTTAAAAATATTTTTTTATATTTTTTATTATAAAAATATTAGGAGAAATATTTAAGATAATTTAATATTTTCAATTTTTTTTTAATTTATAAGTTTATTACTTATATTTTTATTTAAATATAATTTTAATATATTTATGACGTCACGGTTCGATTCCGGCTCAACCCAATGGTTGAATCGGTGACCCGTTCACCCGATCACTTTTTTAGTTCGCTCACTGATCCGATTTTTAAAACATTGCTGAGCATATTAAATTAGTTTAAGATTAAATTGCATTTGTTTCGAAAAAAGATTTATAATTGTTATTTGTTGGTTTAATATGTTTATTTTAACAACCTGATGAGGTCCTTTTCACCAAATAGTAAGATCTTTTAATCTTTTTATTTCATTTATTTTAATTATAGATGGGAAAGTCGTGTACAATAGGAAAAGTTATTGGTTAGTTCTAGGACACCATGGCTTATCTCTTGAGCATATTGTTGGATCCGTGGGGTCCACCATGGGTTCCATTTTTTGGATCTGAATCGTTCAATGTATAGATCCCATTGAATACTTTATGCCTACAAAAAATCACATGGATCGGATATCCGTAGCCAATTGATGGAACACATTTTTGTTAATAATTTATTTTTAAAATCATATTTACCATTAACAAAAATGTGTTCTGATCAAAGAGCTACCAATATCTGTAACAAGCCCGCGAGGGACCCCGCTACAGTTCGGACTCGATTTGTGTCACGGTTCTTAATTTGAACCAAAGAGTCCAAATTCGGCAAATCGTTTTGAGAAAAAATAGATTTTGAAAGAAGTGCCAAACATGGACTGCTTTGTCAGATACAAAGTCGCCACCTAAATATTTTTTAATGGGAAATTTAGGAAACCCTGACTTGGTGCCAAAGGCCACGTGTCCGTCATCACCAAAGTTGCCTCAGCTCGGGAACTTGGGTACGATTGGGGAAGGTCAGCTATGAGCACCCCCTCTCGCCCGGTCCGAAGACCGGCCTCTACTAACCATGATATCCAATTTTGAAAACGTTATGTGTTCTTATTCCGGTTATTAGCCTAGAATTACTATGTTATGTGCACAGCAAACAAATATAGACTAGATTGCCTAATTTGGAATGAAACATTGCATATCCGTTTGTTTGGGAAACGTTTTGGAATTTGCTACTCGCAAGTAGACTAAAACACGGATTTCAATGAGTTGTTCCAACTCAAACAATCCAACCTTCACCCACAGGCATTTAGGCAGTTTATCACATAAGCATATAGCCACATGGTAAGCATGCTGTCATGTTAACATTCACACCCATGCGAGATGCTAAAGCATAAAATACTTACAATGTACTCCGAGCCAAAACAAAGAACATGTTAGTAATTATGCATGATCCAAGTCCATGTTAAGTAGCTAATGCAGCGCATACAGAATGTCATTAGAATAGGCTCGGCTAATCTAAGGATGACATGTGAAATGCACAGATAGCACGTATTCAATTTGGAATTGAAATATAATGCAATTAGCATGGTGCGCCGAGCCCGGTGCATGCAATACTGATGAATGATGCACGTATGCATAGCATAAGGATACTAAAGTAAAGATGACCTAATACTAGCCATCAAAGCAGGTAAGTAAAAGGGAGAAAGAAGTAGGGGTTGGAAGACATTCACACACTCACTCACACTTATTTCAAATTTGCCCTCGCTCGGAGGGACCGAAAGAATAATACAATTCGAATAATGAATTAACTATCCTAGCTAATTAATTATTACAGACCAACTAAATTAATTAAGAAAATTAATTAATCTAAGTAAGCAATAAACAGCAGCCTCGGGGAGAGGGCTCGATGCGTGCGCGCTCGGCTTTGCCTGGAAATCCACTAACATGCTCAAGGTGCCTCTGTTTTCCCTGCTTTGCTTCTCTGATAACTACCAAAGTCTTAGGGTTTGCTCTATGGATTCCAAGGAACACCACCAGCTGAAGGAGAACACCACCGGCCATGTAGAATGGTCACCGGCCACAAATTTGATCCATCGGCCAATAATGATAGCCGGTCGGCACTAAATATGGCCGGCCGGACAAAAGTTCCTGCAGAATCTGGTTTGACAGCAGCAGAGGGCAATACTTGGCATGGCAATGCATTTCAAGCAATGTATGCACCAATCATATCCCTTATCATGTTTATGACTCAAAGGGACATGAACCTTGGTTCTTGGACCACCAATCACACATTTCCATGCATGATGGCCCAAAGAATCAAGCATGCAACTTCAATTCCAAATGAATGCAAACCAAATAAACACACAAGGAGGCCCAACCTCTATCATACTCACTTCAAGAGGTCTAGCATGCATGCTTATGCAATGCAATCCTAGGCATGTTGGCTAGTATGCAACATGGGAATGCAAAAGAAGCCTACAAGACATGCAAGGCATGAGACGATGCAACCAACAAGTATGCAAGGTATAATGTGGGTATTCAAGCATGCAGGCAAGCATGTGACTTCGTTCAATCATGCAAGCTCGAACATGCAACACCTCATTAATGTGCTACAACATACAAGGAGCATATGCAACAAGCAAAGAGATGGACTTAAACATGATTTAGGCAGCCCTAACTAGGCCTAAAACAGTGGCCAAAGTGCTCAAAATTGAAGGAGTAATGGACATGCAAACATGGACCAACATTCAAGCATAAAGAGCAACTTCTAAGCACACTTAAGAAGATGCAAACATGGACAACTAGCATGCAATGGGAAGCTCTGAAATCATGCTAAAATGGTGCCAAACCAAATGAACAAGATAAGCATGGCATGCAATTAAGGTCCCTATACTTGAGGCAAACCAAAGGGGGTCAAACCAAGGCTAAATCAACCAAGCCTCACAAGGCCAGGGGGACTTAAAATAGGTCTAATGCAGACCTAGACAAAGCCAAGAATGTACTTAGATGGCATCTAAGTGGTCTAAAAATGCAAGCATACTCCAAAGCCTAAACAAAGGGCATAAGGCAACAACCTTTAAACACATTGAAGGAGGATTAAATGCAAGCATATAAGCATGTTATAAGGACTGAAATAACATGTTAAGTGGTTCCGAACCACTGAAATGATACAAGCAAGGCATGCTACACACTTACACACTTAAGGCCAACAAGCCGAAATGCAAAGGGGGCATGCAATGCAAGCTAAGTATGACTCAAGCAATTTAAAACAGAGCTAAAGCATACAAAAACATGCACTAAAGCTTCACAAAGCTAGGCCTAAAACATGCTAGAACAAGGGCTTACAACCTAAGGCATGTTAAGGCCTAAACATGGCATTACAAGGCATGTATGCTAAGCAAGCATGGTGTACCAAAACCAACTCAAATCAATGCTATTTCATGGCATAATAAGTATAAAAAAAAACAGCCAAGGTATGGTCAACATGAACCTAGGTTAGATGCTCTCTTAAGAGGCAAGAATAGCCCTTTTTAAGGACAACAAGGGGAGGGGATGGCCCTCCCCTTCTTAGGACCTTAAGGCGCCATCCCCACCTCTGAAATCCCTCAAGATTTCAGTGGTGAGGAGGCCCAAACACAGTGGTCCCGGAGCTCACACAAAATAGCACAAAACAAGGGCCAAACAAGGCGCAAGAGGGGTCAAACAACCTCAAACCACAAAACACTCTTAACAAACTATTTAGAGGCCTTAAAAAAAAAACTTTTATGTGTTATATGCAAAGCCAAAAAACAATTGCAAGATAGGTAGAAAAGCTTTGCAAAAATGGGGAATAAAGGGACAAACTTCTTACCCTTGAAGACTTTCTTCACGAATGAAGCTCTAGCAGCTTCTTGAGCTCCAATCCAGTTCCAAAACACTAAAAACAACCCTCAAGGGCCTCAGCTCCAAGAGATGGTGTGATGGTGTGTGTTTGTGAGCAAAAATGAGACAAAACACACACTATAGAGATAGGATATAAACCAAACCCTAACCCTAGAACTCAAACCCTAAAAATGGCTGTCTAAAATGTCTCTCGTTTTTTTCCAACCCTAAACCAGAGAAGAAGCCTCCTCTTTATAGACCAATCCAACTTGTAAAGCTTCCAAAGGAAGCTAAATAGAAGGAGATCCCTCCATACACGTGTATGGAGGGGAGTCAAATGCATGCTAGCTGTGAGAAAATATCTGCAAAAGCAGATGCACAGTAGTTGGCCAACCAAAGATACAATTGACCAAAAAAATATAGCCGGCCGGCCATCTATAGTGCCGGCCGGCCAAATATTTGGCCGGTAGCCACAAAACACAGCCGGTGGCCTCAAGCCCTGGCCGGTGATGGGTGGGGATGGTCTACAAGCCCTACCCTGCCTCTCAAAGGCAAAACACAAGTGTTTGGTGCAAAACCAGACACAAAGCAGTCGAGTCGAGAGGTCTTGAGACGAGGCGCGCTGCCAAGGCTTCCGGGAACTCAAGACGAACACAAACATGGATGATCACTGAGTGTTCAATCAGTGACGTCCAAGTCTTGAGGACGGTAAAAAATGGGGTGTCTACAGTTGCCCCTCTTTGACAGAACTCAAAAGTCATAACAATGATGGGAGTGAATGTCAAAGCCCAGAGACGACCCATTTTTGACAAGGCCGAAGACTTAGACAAACATGCAAGACAAACAAGATATGCGCCTGAAGGCAGGGGCAAAATGCGAGACGATGCGTAGAGCCAGGCATAACTTATGATCATGCAAAGAAAGCTGTAACAAAGCACACATGCAACAGTTCTAAGCTAGCATACACCAAACTATACTACAATGCAGAAAGGATGTAAGAGAATTATGCAATTCTCGATACGTCTCACGCGGAGGATACAATACCTGTCCGGTTTGTCTGGTTCCACCAGCCACAAATGAACCGTACATACAATATTGTGCGTGCAAAGAAAACAGCTTAACAGGTACGATGTTATTAGCAACATGCATGATAATGCAAAAATGAATGCAAAATGATATGCAATATATACAAAACAATGTATAAACAATGCAAATGAAAATGCAATGCAATTGAAACAATACAAACTATATGCAGAGCAATTGAATCATGATCCAATCACGAGCGGTTCAAAACCACACAAATGTCAAATAGATTGATGGAGGTAACAAGTCCGTCTACCATAGAACGGTCTACTGAACTATGAGTAATGTAGACGGACACAAGAACGAGTATTGGGGGGGGTGACATAAGTGGGGAAACGACCCGCTGAAGAAAGAACAATGATCCTAATGCTGGATGCAAAATTACGCTATGATGTAATAAATACGATGGATATGGCATGCAGCCAAACCAAATCTTGCCTAGGAAAGGCATGTACACATACAAGCCGCGGCTAACATAGAACGGTCTACTGAACTATGTTTTGACGTGAAAAGTATGGGCACATACCAGACTAAGCTCAACATGGAAAGGCGCAAGCCACAGATGGAAGTGATGCAGTGAATGCATGCAATCTACAATGCAATATCTACAAATATGCAATGGAAGGGAAATGGATACAATGGATATGGCACGCGGGCCAAACCAAATCTTGCCTAGGAAAGGCATGTACGCATACAAGCCGCGGCTAACATAGAACGGTCTACTGAACTATGTTTCGACGTGAAAAGTATGGGCACATACCAGACCAAGCTCAACATGGAAAGGCGCAAGCCATAGACAGAAGGTGATGCAATGAATGCATGCAATCTACAATGCAATATCTACAAATATGCAATGGAAGGGAAATGGATATGCAATATTTACAGTGGAAATGCATGACAATGCATGTTTATTTTTTACGATGCATGACAATGCAATATTTACCATGTATGCATGACAATGCTCTATTTACAATGAATGCATTACATATGCATGTTTTTTGTTGAAACTTCTTGAAGATGCAAATGATGCATGAAATGCATGACAATACAAGTTGCTTTGAAATGCAAGGCAATGCATGGATTTTCTAATGCGTGACGACGTGCGGCTTGAGATGCATGACAATGCATGAATTTTAAATGCGCGACAACGCGCGGCTTTAGAGATGCATGAAAATGCATACGAACTGTGCACATCGATGCACGGGAGGTCTTGCGCCTCCCAAGGATTTAAGGTCTCCCAGACCGTGTGTGTTTAAGGTCTCGTCTGACAGAGCGTGTTTAAGGTCTCGCCAGACCGAGCGTGTTTAAGGTCTCGCCAGACCGCCGCACATGGGGCAGTGTGATGCGCAAAATAGCGCGGTGGTATGCATGCAAAATGCAATGAGATGCGCAACATAGATGCACTTAGACAACGTGAGTGCACAAGGCAGTGCGATAGAGGTGGAATGCACGAAACAGTGCGGTGCGCTGAACAACATAATCGACTTGAAATGCACATGGGGCAACTTTTGAATCTTGTAAAAGACAAAAGGATACCAAAAGGATACACCTCGCACAAATTTGAGCGCCACGCACTGAAGACACAGTTCAAGGTCAAAACGGAGGTCGATTGAGCTTCAGAAATGCCTTTTTCTTGTACTATCTTGAATAATAAAGGTGCAAAACCACAGATCTGACCCAAAAAAGGTTGTGGGAGGCTCACCGGCCGAAAGGGGAAGCCACTGGCCATCCACCGGCCACCAAAAAACATCACCGGCCAAACATTTGGCCGGCCGGCCAAAAATGTAGCCGACCGGCAAAAAGTGCCTGAATTGGGGCAAATTTGACTTTTCGCCTTGGGTCTTTTAAAATAGGGTTTCAAACCCTATTTCTTTACTTCCCTTTAGCCGAAATTACATACTCTCTCTCTCTAGAGCATTTTTCCCTCTTCATTCCCCCGTTTCTTTGCGTTTTAAGCCCGTTTCGTTGTTCGATTCGCGTATATCTTAGTGTTTCGAACACTTTGAACCAAACATTTCTTCATTTCGGTGCTTCCTTTGCCATTTCCACTCTTTGGGGTTTGTTCCCCTCGTGTTCCTCCTGATTTCCGTGCCTTTTTCACTTCCCGACTTCTCGGGCCATTTTCTACCCTCTCGGGGTTTGACTTTTCATTGACTTTTCGCATTCTAGCCTTATTTTCATTTTCCGACCATTTCCTTCGTCACATTTGACATGGCTGACGACATTCCACAGGGTGGGACTCCCCCGGATCACGAGATGGATTCTGGGGCTGAGCTCCTACCTTTGAGCGTCCGTCCCTTCGACCCGGCGACCTACCGGCCGGCGATTCATGTCTTGCCCCCTGATGGACTTCGTCAGTTCAGGAGCTTCGACCGGGGCGTGCCACAGGACCTGCTTCTGCGCGAGCCAGCATCTCACGTATCCTTTGGCGCTTCCGAGGTAACATCTCCCCTCTTTGTTGTTTTCCATAATGTAGAACACTTAACTGCCATAGTTAGTCATTTCTTTAACTGCTTAGCCCGAATACACTGATGCACTGTATACCGTAGTTGACTGTAATCATACTTGCAACTGATAATCTATTTGGGACTGAACACGCGCACACACACTGCACTTGCCCTGAATCACTCAAACACACCGACACATCAGTCACCGTAGTTCACTACGAGCACACCGATACCCGATATCTGTTTGAATCTGAAAACATGCACACATGCTGTATTGAACCGCTCAAACACGCTGACACATCTCACGTTGTAGTTTACTGTAAGCACACCGGCACCCGGTATCTGTTTGAATTTGAAAACATGCACACATGCTGTACTGAACCACTCAAACACGCTGACGCATCACACGTTGTTGTTTACTATAAGCACACCGGCACCCGGTATCTGTTTGAATCTGAAAACATGCACGCATGCTGTATTGAACCGCTCAAACACGCTGACACATCACACGCCGTAGTTTACTATAAGCACACCGGCACCCGGTATCTGTTTGAATCTGAAAACATGCACACATGCTGTATTTTCCTCAATTCTGCATGCCTTACAAAACTGTTATATATTTAGCATTGCTTCGCCACGGTTTGCTTTTGAACAGGGAGATTCCCATACCGTCTGCGGGTATGGGAACGTTGCCGCTCGAGATTGGTATATGGAGCTGCCGGATGCCGTTCGTCACATTGTGGACCAGGCGGGCTTTGGCGCTTTTTGCAGGGGGCTTTCCCGTCTTACCGCATGCAGACCTCTCCTTGCTGCTCTAGTGGAGAGATGGTGGGACACCACCGACTCGTTCCACCTTTCTGTTGCCGGGGAGATGACGATGACTCCCGTCGACTTCTCGATGCTCACAGGCATCGGGATAGGGGGTGATCCGATCCCCTTCGATACCAATATGGATGAGTGGACCGCTGCTCAGGTTTATCTGCTCGGCGAGGCGCCGCCTCTCGCCCGTCCAGGCTTTGTCCGATATTCCTGGTTTGAGGTGCAGTTCAGGGTCCAGCCCGCGTTGGTGGAGGAGACTCCGATGACCCAGGAGGCTGTGGAGCAGTATGCGCGCGGCTTTCTGATGTTCTTGTTGGAGACGACTATTTTCGCCGACCGGGCGAATACCGTGCCCTTGTGTTTGCTCAACGCTCTAGTGGACGTCACCCGGATCTTTGACTACGACTGGGGTGGCGCCGCTCTGGCCACACTCTACGGATATATGAGCTCGGCTTCCCGTGGCAGCGGACAGTTGCTCGGGGGCTATTGGCGTGCTTGGGAGGTACGTCTCCTTTTTCTGCTTTACATTTCTATTTTTCTACTTTCTGTACTCTGTATTGCCCTTTGTATACTGTGCACACTGTAGTCTGCTTTACACTGGCTGTATATTGTACACGCGGCACACACATACTCTGCTTTACACTGACTGCACACTGCTCACACTGTACACTCTATACAATACACTGCCTGCACAATACACTGCGCAATATATGGCTCTGTTATTTCTACTTTATTCTTGTCTTCTGCTTTGTCTGATAAGCATACCGGCATTTCCTTTGCAGTTGTGGGTCTACACCTATTTCCCTAGGCTGGCCCCGGTTCCTGATGTAGAGACCCCTCTCGTCGTCCCGTTCTCGCGACGCTTCGACGTGAGGTGTGTGCGGAGACCACGGGAGACGTTCATCTTCTTCCGTCGCTACTTTGACACCATCACCGCCGCAGAGGTATGTTTTACTTGCAGTTCATTTAAGCTTCGCTTTTTCACTGTATTGTTCGTTTTCAATAACAATAGATAACGAATTGCGTTTCATTTTCAGATCACCTGGAGGCCCTGGGCCCCATTCCTGGCCGAGATTTGGGAGCGATTCACGAGCGCGGTAGAGACTACCTGGTTCAGGATCTTCTTGGAGGGACCAGTCTGTCGGGCCTGGTACCTAGGCGAGCGCTTCTTGCGCCAGACCCTGGGTTTACCAGAGCAGATAGTCCCAGCTCCTCCTCCTGCGGACATGAGGGAGACCGAGAGGTACACTCTCGAGCAGATGGCTGAGTACACAGTCGGTTGGGATGCGATACGCCACACGAGCATAGGTGACTACACAGAGTTCATCCGGACCTTCCTTATGCGGCCTCTAAGTGGTGGCCGCCGAGCTGAGGGGGAGAGACCTGCGATGCCTACAGCCAGGGCAGGCACAGGGATAGGGACATCGAGGAGGGCTCGGGTCCGTGGCAGGAGCGGAGCTCGGAGAGGGTGGGGGGCTAGTTGGCCAGCACTGCCCACGACGATGACTTACAGAGGACAGGACGGGGCGACTTATCAGATCCCTTTTGCTCCTCCTCCGGCTGATCATGAGTTGGTTGGTTTCCATGACCTGCCTCCGGTATGTATTACTGCATTTTGCATCTTGCATTGTCATTTCATTTTCGGTTTATCTGATATCCCGCAGAATATTGATGCATTTGATATTTCTACAGGCTTCCTACGAGTACACCCGGCAGTCATTGGAGTTGAATGCCTCCATGATGGGGATGTTGCAGCGGATTTTCGACCTTCTGGCCCTCTACAGTATTCCGGTATGTCCTTCTAACCACAGTCTCAAACCATACATAAACTGCTTGACATAACCCGATGCATAATACAACACTTAACATACGGCCCGTACTGGCATCTGATACACCGTACTCATACACTGCATTTTACACTGATCCACTGCTCACGACGTTCGCACATTGTACTCATACACTGTATTCTGCACTGATAAACTGCTCACGGCATTCACACATTGTACTTATATACTGCATTTTGCACTGATAAACTGCTTATGGTGCATACTGATGCATTTGCCTCTTATGTACTTTTCAGCCTCCCTTCCAGATTCCCACCGTAGGAGGTGCTCCAGCTGGACCTTCCGTTCCTGCTCGGGGGAGAGATGAGGAGGGCAGAGTATTTCCCCGCACTAGGGCGGGGCGCACTCATGCTGGGAGTAGCTCCCGGGTGCCAGTTCCAGAAGACGACGAGTCGGAGTCAGAGGCGGAGGCAGAGTCATCGGAGGAGGGGACCGGAGACGGCTCGGACTCGGGCTCAGATGATGATGCTCCTGATGATACTCCTGGACCTTCATCTAGGAAGAGGACTAGGACGAGCTCCCAGGCCTGAGACCTTTTGACATTGATACAGACTTTTGCTATTTTCTTCTTCTTTTCTGTACTTTTTCCTTTTTGGTAGCTTGGAGTACTTTGTACTGCCGCAGGCAGATTTTTGTTTCCAAAACTATGTACTTGAAAAGACGATGAAATGAAACAAACTTTTTGTTGAAAAAGTGTTACATTTACATACCTCATGTATTGCACCGCACCACATCATACTACATCTCAATGTAAGTGAAATTGATCTGTTGTTTGAAAATTGAGCACTTGCACTGTAATAATCAGATAACCAACCAGCCAATAGCAAAATAATCAAGCAAACCACAGTTTAACCTGAACACACAACTCATACTCTGTTGGGGATTAGTCTGCATACAGCCCATATCACAGCACTCGGTTCGTCCTGCACACGGCAAACCTTGAACAAACAACCCAATCTAACAAGACGGGATACAAAGTTGAAACGGTTGAAGTTGAAACACACTCAGATGTCCCAAATTTTCCCTTTTCTTCTTTTGCTTCGTGTAAATGTAGAGAATGGCACAGCACCCTGAACATAAATGATTTTTGAAATTAAATAAGGTTTGTTTGTTTTTTTTTCAAACCTGGGTATCGAGCCTACAACTGAACACAGCGGGAAAGACTCAACCAAAAGATGCACGACCAAGACACAACGAGACACGCTCGGCAAAGACTCAAAACGAAAGTTGAGGTGAACAAGAGAAAAGACACGACACACGGACGTGTTTACGAAAACAAAAAACCTCAGATCTCGAGGAGCCAGTTCCTTCGGGTATAATTCTCACCCCTTCTGATTTGTGATTCTCACATCACTCGGCCCTTAAGCTCGGTTTTTCTCTCAAAATCCCTATTCCTCACTTTTCTCTCGTCTTACACCTCTCTATTCTTCATTATCTCATTTTTCATCCCTCCCCAGGGCGATCGATGGGTGAATAGGTGTAACAAGCCCACGGGGGACCTCGCTACAGCTTGGACTCGATTTTGTGTCACGGTTCTTAATCTTGAACCAAAGAGTCCAAATCCGGCAAATCGTTTTTTGAAAATAGATTTTTTTTGAAAGAAGTGCCAAACATGGATTGCTTTGCCAGATACAGAGTCGCCACCTAAATATTTTATTTCTGGAAAATTTAGGAAACCCTGACTTGTTGCCTAAGGCCACGTGTCCGTCATCACCAAAGTTGCCTCGGCTCGGGAACTTGGGTACGATTGGGGAAGGTCACTTCGTGAGAACCCCCGCTCGCCCGGTCAAAGACCGGCCTATACTAACCATGATATCAGATTTTGAAAACATTGTGCGTTCTTATTCCGGTTATTAGCCTAGATTACTATGTGATGCTCGCAGAAAACAAGTATAGACTGAGTCGCCTGAATTGGAAAAAAACACTTCATGTTTGTTTGTTTTGAAAAATGGTTTGATGGTGCTACCCGCAGGTAGGCTAAGACGTGGTTTTGCCACCCTCGGGTGGGCTTAGAAAAACATGATTTTGCCACTATCTAGTGGGCTTAAAACAAACATTTGATGAATTGTTCCACTTCAAGTAACTCAACCTCCACCCACAGGCATTCAAGGCAGTTATATCACATAAGCACATAGCCTCATGGTAAGCATGCTATTCATGGCAGTCACTCACACGCATGCAAGGATGCTAAAGCATAAAACTCACCGAGTACTCCAAGCCAAAACAGAAGCTCATTAGAAATCATGCATGATCCTAAATATACAGAAATGCCTAATGCAACACATGCAAAGATGCAACTATAGCAGGCTCGGCTATTCTAAACATGGCATATGGAATGCTGCAACTAACACGTATTCAATTTGGAATTGAAATACAAATGCAGTTGGTATGATGCGCCGAGCCCGGTGCATGCAAAACAGATGGATGATGCAAATATGCTGTTATACTGTATGCTAATTGAAATATGTCCTAATCTAACCATCATAAGCAGGTAAATAAAAGGGAAGAAAGACGTGGGGTTGGAAGACATGCATCACACTCACCCACACTTATTACAATTATGCCCTCGCACAGAGGGTCCAAATAAATATACAGTCCCAAATGAAAGAATAGTATAGTCCAAATAATATAGTCCAAATAATGTACAAATTCCTAATTAATTTACAAATTAACTAAGAAAATAATAAAACTGGCATGCAAGCCAGGGATTGCCTTGATTCTGATGAATGATGTATGTTTGGGTTGTTCTGCGCGGAAATCCACTGGGATGCCCCAATTAGCCTCTGTTTTGCAACTGTTCTTGAAATGTGTGCCAAGCCTCAGAAGACTGCTGATTCTTGATTTTGCTGCAACAGAGAGCAGGAAAGAGGCATAGCAGTGTATTTCACAAATGTATGCATGTCTCGATCCTCATGCCACCAATCACGCATCTCGACGCATGATGGCCGAGGAGCCGAATTGCACAACTTGATATAGAATGAATGCATATGAATACTACAACAAAACCTAACTCCATCATGGATAATCCAGAGTGTCGGTGACTTGGGAATTGAGACACGTTCCGTCACTCGGAGTACGGAACGCACCTCGTTTCCCGTGCCCGGGCTAACTCCTATCCCGAACACGATGCAATATGTATGACATGCATGAAATGCAACTAAGATACAATCCTAACATACACAATGTTATGGAATGGCATACACTCTATACGAGGTAATACACAACCGAGCATACACAATGCTATGAATGAAATGGCGTACGCAATGCAATAATGGGCTTACACCAATATGAGAGAGCCTCAGCCACACTCACATAGGAGGCCATCAGATGAAAATGAAACAACTCGAGATGCGTGCATGCGTGCACGCAAACCGAGAACCGACCCTCAGGCATCGAAATGCCACTCTAATGAGACATGGCAAAGACATGGAATATGATATGCAAACATGCAAAAATCAGTAGCAAAATGAGGGGGCAAAACAGCCCCGAAACAAGGCGAAATGACACCCGATGCATGGAATCTCTCCCGAAATGCAAAACTAAGTACATGAAATGGCTTACAGCTATACAAAGCATGCATAATTAGGACATGAAGTGTAAAAGAAAAAGCAAGGCAGCCCCGAGAAAAGCATTTTTACAGTTCGAAGCATGGCCAAACAGTGGGTACAAATAGGGAAAAATTAGCATGCAAAAATGGGGGGCCAAGAGAGGTAATGAAGCAGGTCATAGCTTCTGATCTCAAACACAGAAGGCCCCTTCTACAATGTTGAAGAGGGGACAAAAATATGATGTTTTACAGTTTATGAAAACCCCCAAAAACAGATACAAGTATGGCCAAATTAACATGCAAGAAATGGGCCAACAAAAAGGCAAAGAAGCAAGTGGTGCACGCTGGCCCCAAACAGGTTAGGGCCCTTCAAAAATGTTGAAGAGGTGCCCAAAATATGGCTGTTTACAGCTTATGATCAGACCCAAAACAGAACACAAGCATGCTCAAAGTATGATGCAAGATGAGGCCACCAAGAGGGTATGAAGTTGAGGTTTGACTCTCTCTTTGTCGAAGAAATTGCACTTTTCCCCTGCACATCTTTCTCCACCATGTAAACCATCAGTTGCATCCAAGTCTTATGGACGGTCAAAAATGGGGTGTCTACAGTTGCCCCTCTTTGACAGAACTCGGAAGTCAAGAAGTGACGGGAGTGAATGTCAAAGCCCAGAGACGACCCATTTTTGACAAGGCCGAAGACTTGGACAAGCAAACAAAATATAGATAAATAAATGGTTGTGCCCGCAGGCTGCCTACGTATCCCTTTGCAAGGAATCAAACTAGCGTAGTTCAGGGGCAGGATGCAACATGATATGCAGGAAGATTTTGAAAATTGGACTTATACGCTACGCGAAGCCGGTTTGAAAATTGAGGATTCATGCAATGCATTGTAATGTAGTGGCTAAAATGCAATGTAATAGCTAAGAGGTAAAGGTACCTTATAGGAGCAATTGGCAACGACTTACCTTATGCTGCTGGGGATCTTCCGCTTCTTCTTGGTTGAACCATAGGTACTACTTTTCTCCCTGACTATGGTCGCAGCTTTCCCTATTCTCCAACAGGGTGACAGACTAGGTTAATTCAGTATCCAGAATTGAGGCGCATACACATGCTATCTTAATCTATGGGGCTGCCATATAGATTTCAAGCCGAGGATATACCCCTGGGTATTTAAACCATACTTTAGTCTCGAAAATCCCGAACCTTTGCGTTCTAGGCATAAGCCATTCGAACTCTAGTTTCCACCGTCTCAGTTGGTCTCCTAGGAACTCGCCGCTAACACAGGCAGGTGGCTATACCAGACCATGGGAAGTCGTTTGGGCACGAAAAACACCAAAGGAATTGCACCTTTAGAGGATTTAAGGTCTCCTAGACCAGGCAATAAAATAGATATGATGCAATGGATGTGATAGATGTGATGCAATAGATAATAGATGTGATGCAACAGAGAGTATAATAGATGCAAAATGGTGACATATTCCAACCGCGCTGGACTCGTGAGAGGAGAGAGAACAAAGAAAACCAATCAGGCGCGTTCCACGCAACCTAAGATAAATTCCAGACACGCTGAAAATCGTGTGGGGAAGGGGACACTCAAAACACGCTGATAATCGTGAGAGGAGGTCCGAAAACAGCCTGCCCAGCGCGTCTACAACGCAACCTGGGATAAATTCCAAACACGCTGAAATCGTGTGAGGAAAAGAACACTCTAACCACGCTGAAATCGTGAGAAGAGGTCCAAAAACAACCGCCCAGCGCGTCTACAATGCAACCTGGGATAAAATCCAAACATGCTGAAAATCGTGTGAGGAAAAGAACACTCTAACCACGCTGAAATCGTGAGAAGAGGTCCGAAGACAACCGCCCAGGTGCATACACAACACAACCTGAGATAGATTCCAAACACGCTGAAATCGCGTAAGGAAAGAACCAAACTCTAACCACGCTGAAATCGTGAAAAGAGGTCAAAACAACCGCCCAGGTGCGTATACAACGCAACCTGAGATAGATTCCAAACACGCTGAAATCGTGTAAGGAAAGAACCAAACTCTAATCACGCTGAAATCGTGAAAAGAGGTCAAAACAACCGCTCAGGTGCGTACACAACGCAACCTGAGATAGATTCCAAACACGCTGAAATCGCGTAAGGAAAGAACCAAACTCTAACCATGCTAAAATCGTGAAAAGAGGTCAAAACAACCGTCCAGGTGCATACACAACGCAACCTGAGATAGATTCCAAACACGCTGAAATCGCGTAAGGAAAGAACCAAACTCTAACCACGCTGAAATCGTGAAAAGAGGTCAAAACAACCGCCCAGGTGCGTACACAACGCAACCTGAGATAGATTCCAAACACGCTGAAATCGCGTAAGGAACAGGACACTCAAACCACGCTGAAATCGTGAGAGGAGGTCCAAAAACAACCGCCCAGGTGCATACACAACACAACCTGAGATAAAATCCAAACACGCTGAAATCATGTGAGGAAAAGAACACTCCAACCACGCTGAAATCGTGAGAAGAGGTCAAACAACTTGGGAGCGTGTTCCACACAACCTAAGTTAAGTCCCGGGGGACAACGATCCTAAACGCTGCTCAGCGTAAAAGGATAAACAATAAGAGATAACACAAGATGCAAATAAAGGCAATAAGTGCGATGAAACGCGTGTACAATGCAAGACTTGGCACACAGCTTACGACATAGCATTCCATTCACTTGGCACACAGCTCACAACACGACACTCTGTTCGTTAGGCGCGCAACTCGCAACACAAAATTCTGTTCAATCTGGGCACACAACTCTTTTGGGGCACACAGCGCATTTCGGGCACGCAGCTCATCTTGGGCACACAGCGCATCTTGGGCACACAGCAGATCTCGGGCAGACAGCGCATTCTTCAGGCACATAGCTCATTTGGGCACATAGTATATTTCCGGGCACACAGCTCATTTTTCGGGCGCACAGCTCATTTTGAACATACAGGATGCAATGATAGAACTTGCAGAAGTTGAAACAATCTCAGATGCCCAACATTTTCCCTCTTTTCTTTTGCTTTGCAGTCTGGAACTTTCACAGCTTCAGATAGGTCTTGGTTTTACTGTTCTCACATGACCTGGGTTGAACCCTGCGGTTTTATGAAAGAACAAATTTTGTTTTGCAAAAATGTGGAGAACGGCACGACACTCGGAGCACAAAACGATTTTATTTTTGAAATTGAGAGATGAGTTTTTGATCAGGTATTGAGCCTACGACTGGACACAGCAAAACGACTCAACACGAAAATAAAAGGCACACAACCTAGACACATCGAGTAACACTTGAAACGACTCAAAACAAGAATCGAGATAAAAAAGACACGACACTTAGACGTGCACAGGGAGCCTGTTTCACCGGGTAGTGTTTCCCACCCTTCTCATTTGTGGTTCTCATATCACTCGGCCCTCAAGCTCTGTTTTTCTGAAAAAAGCCCTTTTCTCACTTTTTCTCTCATCGCACATCTCTCTATTCTTCAATCTCTCATTTTTCAATCCCTCCCCTGGGTGGTTGATGGATAAACAGCAAGTTGAAGGCTCTCGCTCCTAGCACTTAGCTAGATTCTTCTTTCTTTCGCTCACAGCTAGTGAATTCCTCCCACAGAGGGGTTGCGCTACAACTGGATGTGTAGCAAATCTGCAGCTAGCATCGGTTGATGATGCTTTGCTGGGGAGTTTGGACGTGATAAGATCTGTCCAGATGATGGAGTGGAATATCTTGCCTCATTCCAGTTCGTGCTTCACACTTGGCTCGACACCTCGTTGCTTGGAGGATACGAGAGCTTTCAGTTCTTTGTCGTTAACTTCAATTGCGCCCTTCTTGGCAGGTAGAGTGCCCTTCTTGGCGAGTAGGGTGCCCTTTCTGGCGAGTATGTTGACAATGGGGAAAAGACAGAACACCTGACTCAACTGTGCCCCTAGTTCATTATTTCGACCATTTTTTGTTTTTGCTTTCCACTAAAACAGTTTCGACCAAAATGAGAGTTAGATCAACATGCTTGTTCGATTTTTGATTTAAAATCATGCAAGTTAGGCTATGAGCACTGAAAATTTTCCTTTTTTGGGTCCATGAAAAGGGTCCAGTTTTGGAAAAGATAGAATGATTTTCGAGAAAATAGTCAACCTCAGTAAAAATTCTCAAAAGCTGTTTTTGCAATCGGTCACTGCTCAACGAGCATAGAACCCACTCTCGAGATGCACAACCTCAGATCCGAAGGAAAATTACCCTTTGCTTGAAGAGAGTTGCATGGCAACGGAAAGTTGCCCCTTGTTTCAATGGCACCGCGGCACATTGAATGGCAATGAAAAGTTGCCCCTTGTTTGACTGGCGCCGCAGCACACTGAATGGCAACGGAAAGTTGCCCCTTGTTTGGATAGCACCGCGGTGCATTTGTAGTCAGTCCTCAGAGTGACGAACGCAACCAAATCCTCAGATACAGAGAAGACAATGATGACCAGAACCATCGCATGGACACAATCAAATTGAAGTGTTTTACGGCTGGACTTCAGAATGAAGTTGCCTACGTATCCCAAACATGGGAATCAAGCCTTACGTAGTTCGGGGTTAAAGTACACTCAGGTATTAACCTCTCCTTTTTAGGCTCCAACTTTTGCCAAGGCCCCTGTTGCAGGTTTTCAACCTTGCGAGCTTTGTTTTTCTTTTCTTTTCATTCTTTTCTTTTCATTTTCATTTCATTTCTTTTTTTTTCTTTTTTTCTTTTTTTTCTTTTTTCTTTTTGTATATATCTTTTCTTGCTCTAACTTTTGCCTGGGTTGCCCTTTCCGGGTTTTCGGCCCAGCGAGCCTCTCAAAGGGTAAAAGTGTAACAAGTCCATGCCAAATGGTTTTAGGATCTCGAAGCCATCCGTATCCAAGAGAGTGGCTGTTGTTTTGCAAGAGGATTCATCTTCGGCTCTTCGAGCACATCTGACATCTTTGCCCCTAGTTCAAAGGGTACTTCTGTTCTAGCTTTGCAAGCTTCTTCTGATCTTCTGATCTTCTTGATCCGACTCTCCTGGCCTCTTGTTCAAGGGCTGCTTCAAATCTGGCCACACAGGCCTCACATTGTAGTTGACCGTTGAACATTCTGAATTCAAGTTCAAGGTTTGGAAGCAAAAGGGGTTGAGTCTCGAGGCTGAGAGCGATCCTAGGCTGCACGATCTCAAGAGCGACTCCACACAGGTCTTTGCAGGACTGCGCAAAACATTTTGTTTTTGAAAATTTTTAAGAAAGCGACAAATCGCTCGCGCTGAAGATAGTGTGAAACCAGTCTGGATTAAGCCAGGGTCCTTCTCAGTACTCACTCCAACAAGCATGATTTCATTCATTAAGGGCTTAGCACGCCTCTCTTTCTCTCAGTTTGATCAAAGTTTTGCAAATCCTGAGGAATTCCTCCCTCTTTGTTTTTACCGCAGTGTTCAAAAGGTTTCGAAAAACTCAGGTCATTACAATGACTTCAAGGCACAAGAGAGCAGGTGGAATGCACTGCCATTTCATTCAAATCCCGGCACAACTAGCACACGGCAAAAGCAAATGTGAGAGCATGAAAATCACTGCTGTTTCATTCAAAATCTGTTGGCATAACTGGCTCCCTGGCAGAAACGGACTTAAAACAAAACAAAAAGACAAACGCGAAACAAAATGGTGACGCCCAAAGTAATACCCCCCCCGGAATCACCTGACTCCTGTACAATAGGACTGACTTGATACAACAAGACAGACCCAAAACAAAAAGACTAACTCAAAACAAAAGGGCAGACTCAAAACAAAACAACAAGACTGACCCAATACCCAAGTCAGAATGCAAAATTAACAGCACTTGTACATTGCTCAAAACAGTGCATGTCATCCACCACAGCTGGAGTAATCTGAGCGCCATTCGCAGGTGGTTCATCCCTCGATCACATAATCACATTATCCCCCAAGTTCACTGACCCAGTGCTGATAGACTTTGCAGAGCTTAGCGCGACAATGACCCCGTTGTCAATCAAATCTTGCACTTCGTGGCGAAGACGAAAGCAATTGTCAGTGCCATGACCGGTTTGTTGATGGAAGGCACAATACTAGGCAACATCATGTGTAGCCGGAAGAGGGTTCGGGAGAGGCCGAGGCTCAAGGGGTTTGAGATGGCCTTGTCCTACAAGGATTTGGAAAGCTTTGGACAAAGGCATGTGGAGGGCATGGAAGACCCTTGGACCTCGGGGTTGGTACTTCAAGGCTTGTGGATTTTTGCTGGGCGCACCCGCAAAGGGACTGGTAGGTGTTGGCCTGGTTCGCTGATCTCTTCTGAGTGGAGGATTAGAGCTAACAGGATCATTTCTGGTACGATAGCCCTTTTCCCGATTTTCCCCTTGATTCAGACTGCCCCCAACTTGAGTAGCGAAAGTGTCATCCACAATTTTTGCAACAACTGCGAGGACTTGCTCTTTGTTCAGTCCCTCGGCTTTCAAAGCCTCAACAGCCAACATAAGATGTTCATGGGGATCCATGTCCGCCCCTATCTTGTTCTTTCCACTCGCCTCCACTTTGCCAAGGGATTGGCATTCCTCAAATACAGTCCGTTCCAAGATTGGGGAGCCTTTTGTCGTGAAAATCCTAGCATGTGCTGTGGTCGATGATGGAGCCAATGTCCCAGAGGCTAGATCTGTCACAGTTCTCTGAAGATCTTCGATCATTCTCTTCAGCTCAGAAGTAGTGGGCTCACGGGTTTGAGATGATTGGGGTCCAGGTGCATCCATCATGCATAAGTCCATGCTTTCTGGAATGAACACCTCAGGCTTGGGTAGATGGGCTGGGGTGATGTATATGCTGGGGTCGTAGGTGGACGGCAGTATACGGATGAGGTTGAGAAGTAGAGGTGATGGGTCAGTACTAACCTGAGGTCCTTTTGGTGGAGCTAGGGTCTCTTCGTCAATAAGATCCTGAATCTTATGACGGAGGCGGATGCAACGGTTCGTATCATGACCGTGCTATTGATGGTAGGCACAGTATTTAGCTGGGTCATATCTTGGCGGAAGAGGGTTTGGAAGGGGTTGGGGTTCTAGAAGTTCTAGGTGCCCTTCTTCTTGCAGCTTTTTCAAAGCTTGGGAGAGACTCATGTAAAGATGATGGAATTTTCGGGCTTGGGGTCGAGTTGAAGAGGTTGGTTTTTGGTCATTGAGGGAAGTGGTGATAGTGTCTACTTCTGAGCATTTCGCAGTTGTGTTACCATCAGTAGTAGCATTGGAACTGTGAGCAACATTCCTCTTCAAAGGCTCATTATCTTCTGCAAAGATCCCTTGTTTGATGGCATCCTCGATTTGAACCCCCATTTCATGAAGGGCTGGAAAGGTAAATAGAGGTAGAACGACCATCTTTTGCAGCAACTTGCCATGCAGATTCCGAACAATCATCCTGATCTGATCTTTGTCGGAAGGCCTTGTAGTCATCATTGAGGCCTTTGCTCTCCATCTCGTCACGAACTCTGAGAAACCCTCCTTTGGCTCTTGGCGGGTGACTTCAAGATCACGAGTTGTGACCTCAATCTGTGTGTTGTAAGAGTATTGAGCACTAAAGGCCTCAGCCAGCTCTTCCCAGTTCTGTTTCACAGAGTTTTCCAATTTTGCATACCAGATTGCGGCCATCCCAGACAAGGTTCGGCCGAATAGTGACAATTTCTGGGCTGTGGTCAAACCCATTGGCCTCAAGATATCAGAAAACAGTTGGAGGTGCACCATTGGATTTTCAGAGCCATCGAACCGATCGATATGTGGCATTTTAAACCGCTCCGGTAATGTTACCACTAAGTCGGTATAACCATCCTCTATATCAGGAATAGAGTGGGCCCCCTGAGACTTTTTGAACAATTTCTCAAGCTTGCTCACTTTCAATGCTGTGGGGTCCGTCTCAAACTCAAAGGGGGAGTCTGGTAGGTTGGTGAGTGTTTTAGATAGCTGGGGTAGAACCGGGGGCGGAGCTGGCCCGACTGGAATGTCCGTATCTGCCTGGACATTTGGTGTCTCCTCGGGTATTGGAACCCTTGGTGGAGGAGGAGCTTGATGTGAGGCTGATGCTCCGGCTTGCTGCTGTAGCCGAGTAATTAGCTCCGCCTGCTGGGTTATGACCACGGCCTGTTGATTGGCGAATTCCACTTGGCGGGCAGCGTCTTGCTGCATGGCTTTCATACTATCCTGGAGTTGGCGTACCATCTCTTCCAGAGCCGACATATTGTACTGATCTAACTGAGCAACCGGTATATCTATGTCTGTAATAGGCTCGAAAATCTCAACCCGACTGTTCAAAGACCACTGAGCTGTTAGCTGCTATACTGATGGTTTGTGTCTGACTGGCCTTTTCACCCTGGCTCTAGTAAAGGAACACTGATTGCCCTTGAACTGAATCTCTGACCCGACAAAGTCTATTAACACAAGTTTGGTGTACCCGGGGGATATTGGAGCCCTCTGAAGCTATGGTTCCCAGACTACCTAGCAAAAGAGAAAACAGACAGCATCTCAACTTGATTTCATCTGAACAGATACGAGCATAGTTGAATGAGTGTGCCCCCTACTGAATTCTGCCCAAATCTCTGTCCTGCAAACTGATACCCTCAGGTAAACTGAATCCCAAAATACTGAACCGGTTCCCGCAGGCCTGATGCCCAAACTCATAAATTGATATATGCATTCCCTGTAGAGACGCACTCTAACAAGCACATAACAGATAAGTGAGAGCCAAAACACCCCTATGTTGGGGTAGGGTTTCCCTATCCTATTTTGTCAGGAACTAGGGTTTCACTACGCACGCAGCGGTTTCAAACAACTTATATCGGGTAAGCAACCTGTCCGAGTTTGGAATGGTCACTATGGATTCGAATATGCACTAGGTCGAATGGTCAAAAATGGTGCCCCGGTAAAACCGGGGTTTGTGTTCCCATACTGGCAGAGCCCGTAACCGGTCAGCCTTATAGACATGCCTTGACAAGACAAGCCTCCGGCAAACCGCTCAGGAATAGCAGATGGCAAACACGGTGTCCTAGGCGCACCAATGCAAATGCAATGCAAAGAAACACACAAGTGTAGCCAAAACAAGATATCACGAGTTCGAGTCAAGTTCTCTAAATCCCCAGCAGAGTCGCCAGAAACTGTAACAAGCCCGCGGGGGACCTCGCTACAGCTCGGACTCGATTTTGTGTCACGGTTCTTAATCTTGAACCAAAGAGTCCAAATCCGGCAAATCGTTTTTTGAAAATAGATTTTTTTTGAAAGAAGTGCCAAACATGGACTGCTTTGCCAGATATAGAGTCGCCACCTAAATATTTTATTTCTGGGAAATTTAGGAAACCCTGACTCGTTGCCTAAGGCCACGTGTCCGTCATCACCAAAGTTGCCTCGGCTCGAGAACTTGGGTACGATTGGGGAAGGTCACTTCGTGAGCACCCCCGCTCGCTCGGTCAAAGACCGGCCTCTACTAACCATGATATCCGATTTTGAAAACATTGTGCGTTCTTATTCCGGTTATTAGCCTAGATTACTATGTGATGCTCGCAGCAAACAAGTATAGACTGAGTCCCTTGAATTGGAACAAAACACTTCATGTTTGTTTGTTTTGAAAAATGGTTTGATGGTGCTACCCGCAGGTAGGCTAAGACGTGGTTTTGCCACCCTCGGGTGGGCTTAGAAAAACATGATTTTGCCACTATCTAGTGGGCTTAAAACAAACATTTGATGAATTGTTCCACTTCAAGTAACTCAACCTCCACCCACAGGCATTCAAGGCAGTTATATCACATAAGCACATAGCCTCATGGTAAGCATGCTATTCATGGCAGTGACTCACACGCATGCAAGGATGCTAAAGCATAAAACTCACCGAGTACTCCAAGCCAAAACAGAAGCTCATTAGAAATCATGCATGATCCTAAATATACAGAAATGCCTAATGCAACACATGCAAAGATGCAACTATAGTAGGCTCGGCTATTCTAAACATGGCATATGGAATGCTGCAACTAACACGTATTCAATTTGGAATTGAAATACAAATGCAGTTGGTATGATGCGCCGAGCCCGGTGCATGCAAAATAGATGGATGATGCAAACATGCTGTCATACTGTATGCTAATTGAAATATGTCCTAATCTAACCATCATAAGCAGGTAAATAAAAGGGAAGTAAGACGTGGGGTTGGAAGACATACATCACACTCACCCACACTTATTACAATTATGCCCTTGCACAGAGGGTTCAAATAAATATACAGTCCCAAATGAAAGAATAGTACAGTCCAAATAATATAGTCCAAATAATATAGTCCAAATAATGTACAAATTCCTAATTAATTTACAAATTAACTAAGAAAATAATAAAACTGGCATGCAAGCCAGGGATTGCCTTGATTCTGATGAATGATGTATGTTTGGGTTGTTCTGCGCGGAAATCCACTGGGATGCCCCAATTAGCCTTTGTTTTGCAACTGTTCTTGAAATGTGTGCCAAGCCTCGGAAGACTGCTGATTCTTGATTTTGCTGCAACAGAGAGCAGGAAAGAGGCATAGCAGTGTATTTCACAAATGTATGCATGTCTCGATCCTCGTGCCACCAATTACGCATCTCGACGCATGATGGCCGAGGAGCCGAATTGCACAACTTGATATAGAATGAATGCATATGAATACTACAACAAAACCTAACTCCATCATGGATAATCCGGAGTGTCGGTGACTTGGGAATTGAGACACGTTCCGTCACTCGGAGTAGAATGAGGTGGAGTGGTGTTAGGGCTTGTAGGGAAAAGGGTGTAGGAACTTAAGGGTTTTTGAGAGTTGAAGTGTAGAAGGAGAGAGATACAATACAAGAGGCTCAAAGCATTTTTTCTAACCCTCAAAACCAGACCTGGGGCTGCTATTATATAGGCAGAATGGGTGGAAAAAGGGGGGGAAAAAATGGAGGGAAAACAAGCCAAGTTTCCCCCCAAAAGTTGGCAAACCCGGATACACAATCTAGGAGGGAAAATAGGGCATTTTTGGAAGGAACCAGGTGTGAGGAACATGGCCAGCCAGTTTTCTTGGGCTTAGGTGGCTGGCCGGATACTTTTTCTGGGTTTTCTGGCTGGCCAGCTACTTTTCCTGGCTTTTCTGGCCCGCCAGCTACTTTCAGGACAAAAAACATGGGCTTCCGGAAAGAAAAGTGTCCGGTGGGTGTTTGGGAAGTCCAAATGTGGCCGTTCAAGTGTCCAAATTGAAGCCCCGGAAGTTATCTTTCCAATGGAACAAACCTTGCATCAAAATTCCTCCTGTGGAAAAATTTATGCCCGTTTCCGTGAAGCCGCGCAGATTCGGTCCCAACCGGAGTGATACCCTACTTCAATCAACGATATCTCCCCTATCTGGAATTGGATTTAGGAGATTCTTGAGTGCAAAATGAAGCCCCGGGAGTAAGCTTTCCAACGGTGGTGGCCTCATAGCTTGATTCCAAGTATCCAAATGAATAGGCTCGATTCGGCGAGGACTGCTCGACTCTTTCTTAACGGTTTATACCCATTTTCTCCCCCGGCTGGATTTCTTCCCTCTTCTTCTCTTTTCTTCAACTTCAAACCCCTAAGTAAGGTATTTTGAAAGATTTTTCAAAGATTTCATCTCTCTTTCATTCATTTCCACTTTGTCCTTGCTCGGTTTACCGAAAAGCGCAACATTTGACAAAATTCGAGCCTCGGAACATCGTAAAAACTTTATTTTCAAAATGTTTTGAAAGAGAGGGTTTTAAGATCTAAAATCTTTTGATCAAGGTTGTTTTGGTCCAAAAAGGGTATGAAGTTGAGGTTTGACTCTCTCTTTGTCGAAGAAATTGCACTTTTCCCCTGCACATCTTTCTCCACCATGTAAACCATCAGTCGCGTCCAAGTCTTATGGACGGTCAAAAATGGGGTGTCTACAATAGGAAGTCGTAGGTTCATGTCCAAGGCTTAGCTCATGGCTATATCTTTCGGCGACATTTGGTCGAGGTTCCGGATAGGGAAAGCTTCTTCCGGCGAATAGGGTGCTTTTCTGGCAAGTATGTTGACAGTGGGGGGAAGATAGAACACCTGACTCGACTGTGCCCCTAGTTCATCACTTTGACCATTTTTTTTTTGTTTTCTCCCTAAAACAGTTTTGACCAAAATGCGAGTCGGATTAACGTACTCGTTCAATTTTTGATTTGAAAATCATGCAAGTCAGGCTGTGAGCACTGAAAATTTTCCTTTTTTTTGGGTCCAAGAAATGGTCCAGTTTTGGAAAGGATAAAATAATTTTCGAGAAAATAGTCGGCCTCAGTAAAAATTTTCAAAAACTATTTTCGCAAACAGCCAATATTAAACGGGTTTGAAACCTACCCTCGAGATGCGCAACCTCAGATCGGAGGCAATGGAAAATTGCCCCTTGCCTGAAGAGGGGGACATGGCAACGGAAAGTTGCCCCTAGTTTGGACGGCAACTCAGGGAAACTTATGACAACGTATGGCAACGGATGGCAACGGAAAGTTGCCCCTTGTTTGGATGATGCTGCAGCATGCTGAAAATAGTCTTCACAGATGATGATCGAACTCTCGGATACGGAGAAGACGAAGACGGTCTGAACCAATATATGGACACAGTCACTGTGAAAGCGTCGGTGGCTGGACTTCAGGAGGAAGCTGACTACGTAGTTCCGTTTGTCACAACCAAACTGTCAGATTCAAAAGAAGCAAAGGTGATCAATACCCATTACATGGACTAAGGCGCTATGAAAGCATTGGGGGCCGGACTTCATAATGAAGTTGCCTACGTATCCCAAACATGGGAATCAAGCCTTACGTAGTTCCGGTTAAGGTACACTCGGGTATTAACCTTCACTTTTAGGCTCTAACTTTTGCCAAGGTGCCCGATGCAGGTTTTCGACATTGCGAGCTTCTTTTCTTTTTCTCTTCATTCTTTTTCATTTCTTTTCTTCTTTTTTTTTTCTTTTTTCTTTTTTTTTTTCAAATTTTTTTTTTTTTTTTTAACTCTAACTTTTGCCTGGGTCGCCCTTCCGGGTTTTCGGCCCAGCGAGCCTCTCAAGGGGTAAAAGTGTAACAAGTCCATGCCAAATGGTTTTGAAATTGAAGCCCTCTGTATCCAGGAGAGTGACTACTGTGTTGATTTGCAGAAGAATCCATCACGGTTGCTTCACGAGCTTTTTCCAGTGAGATCTGACCTTCTTGATCTGGTTTTGGTGCCTCTTGCTCGAGGGCAGCTTCAAATTGGGCCACACGGGCCTTATATGGCGATTGCGGTTGACCGTTGAACACTTTGAACGGATTCTAGGTTCGAAACAGATAGATTGAATCTTGAGGCTGAGAGCGATCCTAGGTTGCACAATCTCAAGAACGATTCCACACAGGTCTTCACAGGACCTCGCAAAACATTTTGTTTTTTGAAAGTTTTTACGAAAGCGACACATTGCTCATGCTGAAGATAGTGTGGAACCAATCTGGATCAAGCTAGGGTCCTTCTCAGTATTCACACTGACAGGCATGATTTCGTTCATTAAAGGCTCAGCACGCCTCTCTTTCTCTCAAAATGATCAAAATTTTGCAAAACCTGAGGAATTCCTTCCTCTTCGTTTTTATCACCGCAGTGCTCAAAAAGTTTTTTTGTTTTGAAAAACTTAGGTTAATGCAATGAGTTTGGCGCACAGGAGAGCAGGCGAGATGTACTGTCAGCCCATTCAAATCCTCTGGCATAACTGACTCAAGACAAACAATAAGTAAGGGAACATGATAGCCGCATCCGTTTCATTCAAAACTTCCAACTGCAACTAGCTCCTCAGCAGAGACAGACTCAAAAGAAAAGACAAAAGGGGTAATTATAAAACGGTGTTCGAGGCAACAACCCCGGAATCACCTGACATCCTATACAAAGGGGACCGACTTGCTACAACAAGACAGACCCTTAAGCAAAAAAGGACTGACTCAAGACAAAGAGACAGACTCAAAACAAAAGACTGACTCGGTACCCAAGCCAGAATTTACAAAGCTAGCATTCACAGATGTTCAAAAATGCGTGCCAGACGCCACATCCAAAATATACCAAATGCCGCCCGCAGGTGGTTCACTTTCTGATTACATACTTGCAGCATCAGTATCCTCAAAGTCTAATAGCTGAGTAGTAGCGGACTTGGCTGAGGTGGGTGGGAGGATAACCTCGTTGTCAATCAAATCTTGTACCTCATGACGGAGGCGGAAGCAATTATCGGTAGCATGACCAGTTTGCTGGTGGTATGCACAGTACTGAGCAGCATCGTGCGTAGCAGGGAGATTCTTCAGCAGAGGTCGAGGCTCCAAAGGTTTAAGATGTCCCCTCTCGGCAAGGATCTGAAGTGCCTTGGACAACGGCATGTAGAGAGCATGGAATACCCTGCGCCCTCGGGGCAGGTACTTTGAAGGTTGAGTATTCTTGCTAGATGCACTAGCGAACAGGTCGGCAGGCGCGGCCTTGGATTTCTGATCCTTCCCGGGTGCAGGGTTGGGAGCAGAAGGAACTGTTCTGGCATAACGGGGTCTATCCCGGTTTTCTGACTGACTTGAACTACCCTCAGGTGGAGTGGGGAAAGCATCCTCCATAGCTTTTATCACAACTGCAGATATCTGTTGCTTGTTCATCCCCCTGGCTTTCAAAGCCTCGACTGCCCATAGCAGTTGTTCAATGGGATCGGTGTCCGCCTTCATTTTGTCTTTACCTCTGGCCTCAGCCTGATCGAGGGTTTGGGTTGATACGTCGTTGCCATAGCTGGAGGCCATCTCCGGTTGGCTAAGTTCAATCACAATCCGTCCCAACAGCGGGGGCTCTTGGGGTACAAAACCTCCAGCATATGGTGCGGCTGGTGGCGAAGCGGACATTCCATAGGCGAGATCCGCCACGGACCTCTGGAGATCTCCTATTATCCCTATCAGTTCAAATGTAGTAGGCTCGCGAGCCTGATATAGCTGAGGGGTCCAAACCGGGTGTACAGCAGGCGACCTAGGTGGATGCGGCATATCGACATTGGTCTCATTTTGCAAAGTGATTCCTTGATCTAATGCGGCTGTCATAACCACAATCTCCTCCGAATTCTGCGTCATTATAAGTCTTGCCTCGGCAAAGGGGGAACACTAACTATTCCGGAACTCTCTGAACTGAAAGGAAAAACAAGCAGCATTTCAGCCCAAACGGATCAAACATAGGTGCAGCCGAACAACTGTACTCTACTACTGATCACTGTTCCCCAGAAATCACTGTCTCACGAAACATTGAATCGGGTATCCACAGATATAACTGATTCTCATAAACTGATACCGGTGCCCCTTGGCTTGATACTCAATCTTGCAAACTGATATGTGTGTTCCCTGTAGAGATACACTCTGAAAGCACATAGCAAGTTGAGAGAGCAAAAACACCCCTATGTTAGGGTAGGGTTTCCCTGTCCTATTTTGTCAGGAGCTAGGGTTTCACTACGCACGCAGCGATTTCAGACAACCTAACATCGGGTAAGCAACCTGTCCTAGTTTGGAATGGTCGCTATGGATTCTGAATATGCACTAGGTCGAATGGTCGAAAAGGGTGCCCCGATAAAACTGGGGTTTGTGTTCCCATACTGGCAGAGCCCGTAACCGGTCAGCCTTATGGCATGCTTTGACAAAGTCATGCCTTCGGCAGACCGCTCAGGAATAGCAGATGGCCAACACGGTGTCCTAGGCGCACCAATGCACAAGTAATGCAAAGAGACACATAAATGGAATCAAAACAGGATATCACGAGTTCGAGTCAAGCTCTCTAAAATCCCCAACAGAGTCGCCAGAAACTGTAACAAGCCCGTGAGGGACCCCGCTACAGTTCGGACTCGATTTGTGTCACGGTTCTTAATCTAAACCAAAAAGTCCAAATCCGGCAAATCGTTTTGAGAAAAAATAGATTTTGAAAGAAGTGCCAAACATGGACTGCTTTGCTAGATACAGAGTCGCCACCTAAATATTTTTTAATGGGGAATTTAGGAAACCCTAACTTGATGCCAAAGACCACGTATCCGTCATCACCAAAGTTGCCTCGGCTTGGGAACTTGGGTACGATTGGGGAAGGTCAGCTATGAGCACCCCCTCTCGCTCGGTCCGAAGACCGGCCTCTACTAACCATGATATCCAATTTTGAAAACGTTATGTGTTCTTATTCCGGTTATTAGCCTAGAATTACTATGTTATGCGCACAACAAACAAATATAGACTAGATTGCCTAATTTGGAATGAAACATTGCATATCTGTTTGTTTGGGAAACGTTTTGGAATTTGCTACTTGCAAGTAGACTAAAACACGGATTTCAATGAGTTGTTCCAACTCAAACAATCCAACCTTCACCCACAGGCATTTAGGCAGTTTATCACATAAGCATATAGCCACATGGTAAGCATGCTGTCATGTTAACATTCACACCCATGCGAGATGCTAAAGCATAAAATACTTACAATGTACTACGAGCCAAAACAAAGAACATGTTAGTAATCGTGCATGATCCAAGTCCATGTTAAGTAGCTAATGCAGAGCATACAGAATGTCATTAGAATAGGCTCGGCTAATCTAAGGATGACATGTGAAATGCACAGATAGCACGTATTCAATTTGGAATTGAAATATAATGCAATTAGCATGGTGCGCCGAGCCCGGTGCATGCAATACTGATGAATGATGCACGCATGCATAGCATAAGGATGCTAAAGTAAAGATGACCTAATACTAGCTATCAAAGCAGGTAAGTAAAAGGGAGAAAGAAGTAGAGGTTGGAAGACATTCACACACTCACTCACACTTATTACAAATTTGCCCTCGCTCGGAGGGACCGAAAGAATAATACAATTCGAATAATGAATTAACTATCCTAGCTAATTAATTATTACAGACCAACTAAATTAATTAAGAAAATTAATTAATCTAAGTAAGCAATAAACAGCAGCCTCGGGGAGAGGGCTCGATGCGTGCGCGCTCGGCTTTGCCTGGAAATCCACTGACATGCTCAAGATGCCTCTGCTTTGCTTCTCTGATAACTGCCAAAGTCTTAGGGTTTGCTCTATGGATTCCAAGGAACACCACTGGCTGAAGGAGAACACCATCGGCCATGTAGAATGGTCACCGGCCACAAATTTGATCCATCGGCCAACAATGATAGCCGGTCGGCACTAAATATGGCCGGCCGGACAAAAGTTCCTGCAGAATCTGGTTTGACAGCAGCAGAGGGCAATACTTGGCATGGCAATGCATTTCAAGCAATGTATGCACCAATCATATCCCTTATCATGTTTATGACTCAAAGGGACATGAACCTTGGTTCTTGGACCACCAATCACACATTTCCATGCATGATGGCCCAAAGAATCAAGCATGCAACTTCAATTCCAAATGAATGCAAACCAAATAAACACACAAGGAAGCCCAACCTCTATCATACTCATTTCAAGAGGTCTAGCATGCATGCTTATGCAATGCAATCCTAGGCATGTTGGCTAGTATGCAACATGGGAATGCAAAAGAAGCCTACAAGACATGCAAGGCATGAGACGATGCAACCAACAAGTATGCAAGGTATAATGTGGGTATTCAAGCATGCAGGCAAGCATGTGACTTCGTTCAATCATGCAAGCTCGAACATGCAACACCTCATTAATATGCTACAACATACAAGGAGCATATGCAACAAGCAAAGAGATGGACTTAAACATGATTTAGGCAGCCCTAACTAGGCCTAAAACAGTGGCCAAAGTGCTCAAAAATGAAGGAGTAATGGACACACAAACATGCATGCAAACATGGACCAACATTCAAGCATAAAGAGCAACTTCTAAGCACACTTAAGAAGATGCAAACATGGACAACTAGCATGCAATGGGAAGCTCTGAAATCATGCTAAAATGGTGCCAAACCAAATGAACAAGATAAGCATGGCATGCAATTAAGGTCCCTATACTTGAGGCAGACCAAAGGGGGTCAAACCAAGGCTAAATCAACCAAGCCTCACAAGGCCAGGGGGACTTAAAATAGGTCTAATACAGACCTAGACAAAGCCAAGAATGTACTTTGATGGCATCTAAGTGGTCTAAAAATGCAAGCATACTCCAAAGCCTAAACAAAGGGCATAAGGCAACAACCTTTAAACACATTGAAGGAGGATTAAATGCAAGCATATGAGCATGTTATAAGGACTGAAATAACATGTTAAGTGGTTCCGAACCACTGAAATGATACAAGCAAGGCATGCTACACACTTACACACTTAAGGCCAACAAGCCGAAATGCAAAGGGGGCATGCAATGCAAGCTAAGTATGACTCAAGCAATTTAAAACAGAGCTAAAGCATACAAAAACATGCACTAAAGCTTCACAAAGCTAGGCCTAAAACATGCTAGAACAAGGGCTTACAACCTAAGGCATGTTAAGGCCTAAACATGGCATTACATACATAAAAGCACATACATAAAAGCTATCGGATATATGTATGTTGTAACATGTGTACATACATAAAAGCACATATATCTATGTTGTAACATGTGTACATACATAAAAGCACATATATCTGCAATCTTGTCTTATACATAACACGTACGTGAAGATTGATGTGTCCACACAGCATTGCATCTTATTTTAAGGATTTCCTACAACCGCATGCCAGTAAGGAATTGAACAGCTGCTCTATTAATTAAAACACACTGTTTTTAAATGTTCTTTGCAAATCTCCCATCAAGAAAATAGAAGTCCATTGCAGTGCCGACTAATAATACTATTCTGGATGAAATTCCATCTTGATGAAACAATATAACATGCTCAAAATTTTGTGCAAACATATAGTAAAAAGAATCAAAGTGGTCCCTTCAGAACTATTCCGGGTGAAATTCCATCTTGATCCCCACGTAGTCTACTTAGAACGTTAAAATGGAATTGGTAATTTATGCAACAATACCGTCAAGACAGTTTCCAAAGAAGATTTTTTTTTTGTCACTGGATGCAAATTGATTGGAATCTATGATGCACAAATGAAACATGGAAGTAAGTGAAAAGTTGCAATAGCACATGAATGTTAGCTTAAAAGAATTGACACCAAGCAAAATCTAACAACATGAAGTAATTGCAAAGTAGTATTTTGAAAGCAAAAATCTAACAACCAAACTGCAGCACACAGCACGCTACAGAGACAGAGCAACACACGGCACACAGCGGCGAACTGTCAAACTTAGCAAACAGAGACAGAGCAGCTGTGCAAATTTGCACAGATTGTGGGAAGAGCAGCCACACAGCACAGCTGTCCGAATGGAAAATCTGAACTAAGTATGAATTTGATTTTCAATTTGCTCTAACAGTTCATAGAAATCATAGAGGAAATTAAAAGTACAATGTTCAAATTACATGAAATTGAAGAGTAGTGTAACAAGCCCGCGAGGGACCTCGCTACAGTTCGGACTCGATTTTGTCGTGGTTCCAAATCTTGAACCAAAGAGTCCAAATCCGGCAAATCGTTTTTGAGAAAAACAGATTTTTTGAAAGAAGTGCCAAACATGGACTGCTTTGCTAGATAATAGAGTCGCCACCTAAATATTTTAAAATGGGAAATTTAGGAAACCCTGACTCGGTGCCAAAGGCCACGTGTCCGTCATCACCAAAGTTGGCTCGGGAACTTGGGTACGATTGGGGAAGGTCACATCGTGAGCACCCCCGCTCGCCCGGTCAAAGACCGGCCTCTACTAACCATGATATCTGTTTTTGAAAACTTTGTGAGTTCTTATTCCGGTTATTAGCCTAGGTTACTATGTGATGCGCACAGCATACAAGTATAGACTGAATCGCCTGAATTGGAACTGAACATCTCATGTTTGTTTGTTTGAAAATGGTTTGATGGTGCTACCCGCAAGTAGGCTAAGACGTGGATTTGCCACCCTCGAGTGGGCTTAAGAAAACAATGATTTTGCCACTGTCTAGTGGGCTTAAAACAAACAGTCGATGAATTGTCCCAATTCAGATAACTCAACCTCCACCCACAGGCATTCAAGGCAGTTATATCACATAAGCATGTAGCCTCATTGTAAGCATGCTACCATGGCAACACTCACACGCATGCAAGGATGCTAAAGCATAAAACTCACCGAGTACTCCAAGCCAAAACAAAAAAACTGATTAGGAATCATGCATGATCCTAAATACACAGAATTGCCTAATGCAACACATGCAAAGATGCAAACTATAGCAGGCTCGGCTATTCTAAATATGGCATATGAGATGCAACAGCTATCAAGTACTCAACTTGGAATTGAAATACAGATGCAGTTTGTATGATGCGCCGAGCCCGGTGCGTGCAAAACAGATGAATGATGCAAACATGCTGTCATGCTGTATGCTAATTGAAATATGCCCTATATCTAACCATTGTAAGCGGATAAATAAAAGGGATAAAGAAATGGGGGTTGGAAGACATACATCACACTCACACACCCTTATTACAGTTGTGCCCTCGCGCAGAGGGTCCGAATAAATAATACAGTCCGAATAAAAGAATATTACAGTCCGAAATATACAGTCTGAAATAATATACAAATTCCTAATTAATTGACAAATTAAACAAGAAAACTGTAAAATAGCGTGCAAGCCAGGGACTGCCTCGCTGTTGATGAATGATGTATGCCGGGCTGCTTCGGCGCGGAAATCCACTGGGATGCCCCAATTAGCCTCTGTTTGCACTGTGTCTCAAAATGCGTGCCAGACTCTGGAAATTTGCTGATTCTTCATTTTGCTGCAACAGAGAGCAGGAAAAGGGCATAGCAATGTATTTCACAAATATATGCATGCCTCGATCCTCGTGCCACCAATCACGCACATTGATGCATGATGGCCGAGGAGCCGAATTGCACAACTCAATATAGGATGAATGCATATGAATGCGACAACAAAACCTAACTCCATCATGGGTAATCCGGAGTGTCGGTGACTTGGGAATTGAGACCCGTTCCGTTACTCGGAGTACAAAACGCGCCTCGTTTCCCGTGCAATATGCATGATATGTATGAAATGCAACTAATATACAACCTAGCATGCGCAATGCTATGAAAATGAGATGTCTCGAAATGCGTGCCCATAGGCACGCAAACCGAGGAATGCGGAATGACATGCGAAATGCAATGATGGGCTTATACCAACATGAGGGAGCATCAGCCACACTCACATAGGATGCCGGAATGATAAAAATGAGGTACCTCGAAATGCGTGCCCGTGGGCACGCATACCGAGAAACACGGAATGACATGCGAAATGCAATGATGGGCTTATACTAACATGAGGGAGCCTCAGCCACACTCACATAGGATGCCGGCGGATAAAAATGAGATGCCTCGAAATGCGTGCCCGCGGACACGCAAATCGAGGAATGCATAAAATGGCATACGGAATGCAATGATGGGCTTACGCCAACATGAGAGGGCCTCAGCCACACTCACATAAGCTGCCGAGAGACGAAAGTGAAGTGCCTTGAAATGCGTGCACATGGGCACGCAAACCGAGGCATGGCCCTAAGGCGCAAAAATGATATGCGGAATGCGAATTGGGCTTACGCTAACATGAGAGGGCCTCAGCCGCACTCACATAAGCTGCTGAGAGATGAAAATGAGGTGCCTCGAAATGCGTGCACACGGGCACGCAAACCGAGGCAATGGCATACGGAATGCAAATGACATGGAAAATGCAAATTGGGCTTACACTAACATGAGAGAGCCTCAGCCGCACTCACATAAGCTGCCGAGAGATGAAAATGAAGTGCCTCGAAATGCGTGCACACGGGCACACAAACCGAGGCATGGCCCTAAGGCACAAAAATGGCATGCAAATGAGACGTGACATATGGCATATGGAAAATGCAAATTTCAGTAGCTAAAATGATGCACAAATAGCCCCCGAATTATAACAAAATTACAATCAATGCCCGAAATGTTATGCAAAGTACCCGAAATGGCCTACAGCCCTACTAAACATGCATTATTAGCACATGACATGTAAAACAGTAGCAAGGCAGCCCCTAAACTAACATTTTTTCAGTACAAAGCAAGGCTAAACAACAACCACAAGTATGGCAAAATTAGCATGCAAAAATGGGGAAAAAGAGGGGAATTACAAAGCAAGTAGTATATACAATGCTCAAACCAAAAAAAACAGTTCTACAACATTAAAGGGGGACCAAAAATATGCACATTTACAAGAGATGACATCCCAAAATTCAGTATGTAGATATGCTCAAGATAGCATGCAAAAATGAAGCCAACAAAGGCTACAACATGAGGTATCAAAAGCATGCAGAAAACAACTTTGGACCCTTAACAAAACATGAAGAATGGGTCATTTTAAGACACTTTCCAAGCCTGATGGAGGCTGAAAACAAAAGCTAAGAAAGCCTAACAAAGCATGCAAAATAATGAATCAAATAGTGGGTATAACATGAGGTACCAAAAGAAATTATCAAAAGGCTTAAGACCCTTAACAAAACATGAAGAATGGGCCAAAATAAGACATTTTCTAAGCCTGATGAAGGCCGAAATCAGAACCCAAATAAGCTTAAAGAGGCATGCAAAATGGGGCCAAAGAGAGGTATAAAGAGAGGCCATGCATGGAGGCCCCAAACAAGATTGATCCCTTCTACAATGTTGTAGAGGGACCTAAAATAAGCTCAATCTCAGTTAATGGCATGCTCAAAATCAGACTTCAAATAGGCTAAATAAACCATGCAATTTTACGGTAAATATGGAAAATTACAAAGCAAGTGCATGATAGAGAGGCCAAACATGGTTGAGCCCTTCTTCAATGTTTAAGAGGGGCTCAAAATAGGCCCACTCACAGTTTATTGCATGCTCGGAAATGGATCATTCATAAGCTAAACAAAGCATGCAAAATATTGGCATAAAAGATGATTTTGAAGGAAGAGCATGATAGAGATGCCAAACAAGGTTGAGCCCTTCTACAATGTTGTAGAGGGGCTCAAAATAAGCCTAAAATAAGTAGGGGTCGGAGCCCAAAACAGTGATCAAATAGGGTAGAAAATTGAAGCAAAAATAAGCTAGAAAAAGGGAATTTGAGACTTACCCTTGAAGATCAAGCTTTTGTTGCTTCTTGGCTTCAATTTTCTGGTTCTTAGCCTTTGAAAAAGCTTCCCCTACTTCTGGAATGGAGGTGGTGATGGTGAGGCTTGGTGTTGATGAACAAATGAGACCAAAACTTGAGAGTTTTTGAGAGATAGAGAGAGATATGCTTGTATATCCTTGAGAGATATTTTCCAACCCCTCAAAAAGATCTGGGAGGCCAGCTATATAGGCAAGAAAACCGGAGAAAAGGTGGGCAAAAAGTGCTTTAGTTGCAAGTGGCTGGCCGGCTGGAAATGGTGGCCGGCCAGCTAGGTTCAAAAGGTCCAAGGCATAGGACTGGTCGACCATGTAGCCCTTGAAGTTATCTTTCCAATGCCGCAAACCTTGCATCAAACTTCCTCCTGTAGAAAAAGTTATGCCAGTTTCCGTAAAGCCGCGCAGATTTCGGTCCAACCGGAGTGATGCCCTATTCAATCAACCATATCTCCTCCATCCGGAATTGAACTTAGGAGATTCTTAAGTGAAAAATGAAGCCCCGGAAGTAATCTTTCCAATGGTGGTGGCCTCATACTTTAATTCCTCTTGTGTAAAGAGTTACGCTTGTTTCGGTGAAGCCGCGCAGACTTTTCTCCTTCCCGGATTCATGCTGAACCACTTTTGACCAAGCAGATAACTGGTTGCTGAGACAATTGCTGGCCTCCCATCCTCCAGTGATCTTCCTGGTGCTAAAACAGAGGTACCTGCCAAAATTGAACAAAAACTAATGCAAAACGAAAGCTCGGGGACCAAAACCGCGCGGGGTCCCGAAAATGGGCTGTGAGCACCGAAAGTGGCGTTTGGCCACGAAGTGGGCATCAGAGGCCCCAGTGTTCCTCAAAATGATAAAATAGAGGCACTTGCCAAAATTGAACAAAAACCGATGCAAAATGAATGCTCGGTGTGCAAACCGCGAGGTTCGGGGTCCCGAAAATAGGCTGCGAGCACCGAAAGTGGTGTTCGGCCACGAAGTGGGTATCTGAGACCCCAGTGTTCCTCGGAATGATAAAACAGAGGCACTTGCCAAAAACCAGGGAAATCGGAGATGGTTGGGCGGTCCCGAACCGAGGCACACGGCCTGACAGCTCCGAAAACCGGGAACCGGGCTCCGAAATGGGCAAAATGGCCTACGGCCACGAAAAGTAGCTCACGGCCACTGAGAGAGAGCCTACAGGACCACTCCCTCCCCTCAGGAAAGAAAACAGAGAAAACCGAGTCTGGTTCCCAAACCGAGACAAGGCACAGAAGAGAGTTCGGAAGTCCGGAGGCAGGGCGCGCGGCCGCGACTCTGAGGCTGCTGAACGAGCACAATATGCAACATCACCGAGCGCTCAATCGGTGACGTCTGAGTCTTAAGGTCGGTCAAAAATGGGGTGTCTACAAGTAGGCATGAAATTCAAATTACAATTTCATCAATATTCTTAATTGCCCCCATGACATCAACAAAACAAGCCGAACAAAGAAACAAACTAAGTTAAAACTCTAGGTCCGTATCTGTATCAAAATCACTTTCCATCTCATCTTCTTCGTCATTACCTGAGATTATTAGGTCATCATCGTCATCGCGTATGAAAGCATCATCCATAACACCCTCCGGTTGTACAAGCTTATTGGACTGAGAAACCTCCATTGAAATAATTTGCGGTTTAATGTCATCCCGACGTAAAACAACAACATCATCAATAGGCTCAGTTGGTACAATAGTACTATTTTCATCATCTTGCAACACTTCATCAAATTTTGGCACATTCAGCTCTGGCACATCCCAAATTCGTCGATGTTGAAAATTTTCTATGACTCGCCAATTCGACCCTAACTTCGTATCAGGAATGTAGAAAACTTGTTGAACTTGGCTTGAGAACACAAACGAGTCATCTTTATACCATCGACTTCTTACGTCAACAGTTGTCACATGTGGTTTGATGCGCAAAGTTTGACTACTACCGGTGTTATACCATTCACATTGGAACAAAACAACCCGATGTCCAAACAAATATGTTAGTTCCCACACTTTACGAAGGTAGCCGTAGAACTTTATCAACTGGCCTTCGTGATCGCCTTCCACTACCAACCCACTATTTTGACATTTACGACGGTTATCACGGTCGATAGTATGGAATCGGACGCCATTACAAATGCATCCCGAATATGTATTCACTAAGGCATTAGGTCCATTGGCTTACAAGTTCTGAATCAGCAACCTCGGCATCTCTCTGCGCTTCTTCAGAAAGTCCATTCAAGGCATACGTCGTCAATTTATTACGGTTTTCTGGTGGAGTATATTAGTATTTGATAATTCTATTTTCTGCATGATTTAGTGACTCATTAAAGCTATTACTCAAGAATGCAAGGAGCAACACCGGCAAATTGAAGTAAGAGCATCTTCTTAGCAGAAGACTTTAGCATACTTGAATATTCAAATGCCACTTCTTTATGTGAATTGGTTTTGAACTCTAAAATGATGTCTCAGGGGCCATCTGTTCCATTATAAATAAGGGTGGTTATGACTTGTTGGAAATGATGTCTTGTGGACAGTTAACTTTTTTGATGGATTGCCTAAAAAAGGATTGTGTTACAGTAATGTAAGGATCAAGCCACCAATTTACTGGTTTCAATCGTCAAAGTTTATTTTTGGCTATATTTGGATCATGGATTTGGGTTGGGATTTAGAAACGGAAAGGGAAAGGGTACATGTTAGTGAATTGTGAATGAAATATAGCTATATTTCATCCATCTTTTCCCTTTCTTTTACCAAACTCCTACCCAAATTTATGATCCAACACAGGCTCAAGGAATTTAACTTGCTGATAATTCTAGTAATTGACCACCTGCTTGACTGGCTCTCACCTCCTAAACATGCATGAAAACTAATACATTACACAATTACATAGTAATACTAATAACCAAATTAGCAATATTTAGACCATTCAATATCTCTATGTAGGAACAATATTTAGCCATGTTGAGTAGTAGATTATGAGTTCTATTCTGCACAAATTATGCATATTCCAAAGTTAATTGGATGTAAAGAAACTTCACGATCATTGCTGACTAGGTGACCAAACACGTTAGGACACATTTGATGATCAACATGTGTGTGATAGTATGCAAATGATATCATTTAGTTGACAAATAAGCGGGGTAAACTCTTAGGTTAAAATTGTGGGGGACATTATTGAATCTAAAGGTTTTAGGTTAAATAGGACCAAACAAATTATGTGGAAAGCAATTTTAGCAAACTTAGAAATCTCGAGTAAAACTTGAGGGGTAAGTGGTACTGAAGAGTGGTCAATTTCTGATGTTTTGAGCCAATTATTCATAAAGATTGAGGAAAATGTGGCTCATTGAAAGAATTAGAGTTGGTTGGATTGCTATAACTTGTAAGGCATTTTGAGAAAAAATAAATTATCCTTGATGTCCGACTCAAATTCAAATAAATTTTGAGAATCTCAACCATTGACAATAGGATTGGCGAAACCATCCGTAATGTGATCGGATTGGGCGGGTCGAGTGATTCTGTGTTTTGAACACCCCTAAGTTAAAAATGGCACCAACTCATGATAAAATGGAAGAAGACCGTTTGAGATGGTAGGACTATGAAGCAGAGTCCCACATTGCATGGGTATGAAACTAATATGCATTATATAAGCATGTGCAACCTGAACCAACATGCACACATGTAGAGAGGACTTATTTGATCCACATTGAGTGGTAAAAGAAGTAAAAGGCCTAAGAGGAGATGGATTGAGATGAAAAGACATAAGTGATTTAGAATTATCTGAGGATATGACGTAAAATATTGCCAACTAGGGGAAATGACCATATATCCAACCACATGTAATAGGGGAAAAGTTGGTTGAGGTGAGTTGAGTAATTGGGTGCAGAAAGAACACAATTCTAACATGTGTTATTTGGTCCTGTCATTTATGGGGTGTTTTGTACTCTGCAGCTTAATAGAATTCGGTTTGAAACCCTCTTTGGATGAGAAAAAGCAAAGGGTTTTCTGTCATGACAAAAGTTCCCTTATTGGTGGCGAACCTATTGCTAGCAACTCATTGGTATCATACTGCCTTTAGAATATTTTGCTGATTATCTGTTTAGCGTAGCAGGTCTATTGTGCATTCATTGGATTACTTGTGTATCTCCTTTCCCGCCTCTGTATTTATTCCCCTATACAATGGAAGAATTTCGCGCCTTATCTTACTTTTGGCAGTTTTGTATTTTTTATTTAAAAAAAAAAAACCCTCATGTAGGTCCCTATACACCATGTCATGAATCATGACATCCGTGTAACCTGTTGATGAATTACATATATTTTTCTGCTTCTTGTGTGTATTGTGTTGGGACACAAAGCTTAGTTTGGTTTGGTTCTTGTGTAATATTGTACCAAGAAACAAGTTTGGAGCACCACTATTTGTTTTATTCTTTTTCTCTTCCTCACTTCTCTTTTTTCAAAGTCCTTGCACTGTATGTTTGCTTGCTCTGTTTAATTTTAATAAAAACAAAGTATATGCGCTTGGTCTTTTTTGCTTTCTACTATAGAAAGAATTTTTGCTTTTCTGTATACATAAGCAAATGTGGCAATTGTTTTAGTTTCCTCGGTTTGAATAATATGTCATTGGCTAGTGTTCTCTTACTGAACATTGATGTCCAGATGAATCTTATGATGGGGGATATACTGCATCTACTAGACGTTATATGGTCATGGATATCACCATCCGAGGATGAGGAAAACATCTTCAGGTGAATCTGTACATTTTATCTGCATCTAAAGTTAGAGTCCTGTTTTCTAGAGACAAACTTTGTTTTCTTTTAGATGTTCGTGTGCCTATAACTTGTTACGGTCCTTCCAATTTGTGGCCACCTTTTATATTTGTTATATTCTTGTTGTGATTAATGAAATAGATATATAAATCCAAGTCGTCATTCACAGCTTTGTGTTGATCCATTTGAAAGCTAGACCACGATAGGTGGCCAAAATATGCTGCCAAATGCTTAAAAGGAAAACATCTTAAAAATAACTCTGTTGATGTTTCTTACAGGCATTCCAAGTACCATTCTGTTTCACTATGGGCCATGTTTGGAACTTGTTCTTCCATTTTTAAAAAAAAAAAAAAATAAATAAAAGTGAAGAACATACTGTGCACATGCATCCGTGTTTGCTTAAACACTATTTGTTATTATAAACATTCATCTGCTTGAGCATAGGACACTCATGTCGTTGAGCTGGATGTACTTTTTGCTTTCTCTCAGGCCTCATGGTGATCCTCAGATGATTCGTTTTGGTGCACACTTGGTTCTTGTGCTTAGATGCTTACTTGTGGAACAAATGAAGGATGCTTTCAGAGAGAAGATCATGACTGTTGGTGACCTCATTCTTCATATGTAAGCATTTCTGAGCCATGCTTATTAATCATTGTTACAGATCAATAGATTGTAATACCTAAAATAATTGTGTGTCACAGTGGAGTTATCGTTTTAACATGGTTAGAGTTGGACAATAGTATTTTACATGTGTCTATTATTTTGATTTGTGCCTTTTGTTTTGTTGTTTGTCCTCAGAGTTATCAAGGTAGAGAGTCCAGCTATGTCATGTTCATTTGCAATTATCATTTGAAAGCACATATAAAGATGATACAGTAGAACAATTCGTTTTCATATTCGTTTTTGATAAGTAAGATACTTGCACCAGCGGTAGGAGAAAGCACTCAAGCTAACAAGTAACAACTGATGATACTTAATTATTTATTAAAAATGAAAGAGTTACAGTTTTAACGCATATAATCATGTTGGTTTCTTTAGAGAGAGTAACTGTATTAAAGCTAATTAGCATTATCAAACACAATTTACAACTGAAAGTGACCTGTTGTATGGAAAACCAAATGTCAATTGTTGTAATGGATTTCAGTGGTCCGTATTTGCTCTTTTTGTTTGTATGACCTTGGTCTTTAGAATCTATAAATTGTACCAGTGATTTTCTGCTAGTCCATTAGAAACGACATGATGGCAGCCATGTGGTCAAGTTGATTCATTTGAGAATCTCTTGGATGAGATATGGCTTCATACCTCTGAAATGTGTGCCATCCGTAGAAAGGATGGCTTACTTGCTTTGTGAAGAACGACCGAGGTTATGTTTTTTTCCATTATATGATTTGGTAATATGTTAAACAAAGTCAGATACAATTGTTTACATTAGCTTCGTATTGCCATGCATTGGGAGACATTATGTGCAACCATTAACTGGGAAATGCAATTTCTAATTTTCCAGGTAGGTGATATTTCTATTTTCAAAGCATCATGAAGAGTTGGTTGGCATTTATGCTTCTCAACTTGCACATCATTGTTGTATTGACCTCTTTGTGCACATGATGGAGTTAAGGCTGAACAGAAGGCGTTTTTTCGAGGCAGAACTAAAATTTGTTTCATCTCTTTAATACTTTCGGAAAAATGCTATCCAAACTAACAAATCTTACAAATTTTTCTTGCTAACTGTACAATAATGAAACTTTGGAAGCTGGACTCACTTCAATGGTTTAAAAGGTGAGTTAAAAAGTTCATAAGATTTGTTTTGTGTATAGCATTACTCATTCTTTTGTTCTCCAACTTGTTCATTCCTTTTCCTTTATGTTTGATTTTTTTAGTCTTTTTTTTAAAAATATTTTTTTGCCTGGGGGGAGTTGATGCTTCTTTAGGCTTGTGCACAATTTACAGGTGCCTCAATTGTGCTTCACTATTTATTATTGGGGGAATCACCGAACAGTGGGACATAATTTTTTTTTCCACAAAATGGAGGGGTGCAAGTCCCCAATGTTTGAGTTGCAGCCAATCAGAACCGTGTTTTGTTAATTTTTTTTGGTCCTACACCTTGTATTGTAATTCACCCTAAATAAAACTGAAGACGGCAATATAGTTGGAGGTGGTAATTTCAACCCAGGACTGAGTATTTTTTCCAGATGTGTTACTGAAAGAAGAGATTTTCTAGAAAATATTACAGTTTGGAAGAAAACAGAATTGGTCTTTGTAATGGTCCTCTGTCCTCCATATATATTACAAAATGGGATTTTTTTTAATGCATATGGTTTACTTAGGTTTGTAGCTATTTTTTGTTTCTAAACATGCTCATTATGTTTGCAAAATAGTGTACATTTAGTCTTCTGTATGTATTGTAAGCTATGTGGGTAGGGTAGCAAAAGAAAAGGAAAAAAAGAAGATAAAACTACATATGTTAAGATATCGCTGAAGTTCATCTGTTCAACTTGTTTATTTGCATTTGTATTGTTATATATTGATAGATATATTCTATGAACAGATATAATTGCAGTATAAAGGGGAATACGGTGATAATGTTACTGTGCCCAAGTTTTCTCAACTAAACTATGTTAGTAAGATTAGCCATGTTGTCACTAGAGATGTGTATGGTTGTTTCTTTCGAAATGAGGAGCCTTGGCTTCTTTATTTCATTAGCCTATGAGTACTGTATTGTGAACAGTTTCATAACTGTTCTCTTTGTTCATTTGCTATCCCACTAGCTGTGTGACATAAGTTCTCACATGTTCACTTATGTTCATGATAAACATGCTTCTAATTTCCCTTTTCAAGAGAAACAACAAATTTTATGTAGAACTGGGAGGGAGAATGCTGTGCTACCAACTATCCTAGACACAAAGAAAGATTATAAGATTCTTAAACATGAAGTTGTGAGTTTGTTTTTGATGTGGTAACTTGTTGCTTTTTCTTTGGCCATTGTGCATGTCAAATATAAAATCTTCATTTCTGCTATTGAGTACTTACCATTTCCTCCTGGAGATGATTCGAAAGGCAGTTTTGAAGAAATTGAGAGGTTTTTATCTATTTCCTTGACCGTAATTTTATTGTTTGAGACGGTGAATTGAATAGTATTATTTTCGTAATTGGGGAGTTCATTTACAATCTACTATAATAGGGTTCTGTCAAGATCTCGGGAAATGAAACTTGGAAAATATGATAAATCATCTGATGTTGTTGAGCAACATCGGTTGCAGAGTCTTCAAAAGGCTATGGCTATACAATGGCTCTGCTTTACACCTCCCTCCACTATTAATGATGCTCAAGCTTCTAGTGCCAAACTTCTCCTTTGAGCACTGTTACACAGGTATATATATTTGATATGCAAGTACTTCTATTTGTATTGCTCCCATAGAAATTGCAACACGTCTCTTCTATTTACATGGACACTTTTCTACACGCACAAAAATCGGAAAAGAGGGAGGATTGTCTCAAATGTTAGAGAGGTCAATCAATATACATCTACCAACTTAAGTCTGTAGGTATTAGGTATCAGGTATCAGGTATCAGAGGTGGTGATGCAGAATATAAGAGGCTCAAGGAAGGTTAAATTCAAAGAAGCGATGATATTTAGACATTGGCATGATTTCAAAGAGAAACTTATAGGAATCTTATATAATTATATTTATAGTATTATTAGAGTCTAATTTTATGATTATTTTTTTGTTTTCTAGTATTTTGAAGTCAGAGGTATTTTAGTAATTTCAAATTTGCTGACATGGGCTGTAAGGGTTGCCCATGAGTTGTCTTGTGGATCCAATTATTTAATTGGTTTTTATTTATGCTTTTTATTTGGTCTTAAATTGGTTCTGGAAGTCAAAAGTAGTTTTAGTAGTTTTCTTCTTTGGTTCTAGTTAGTTTAGGAAGTCTTCTAGTTCTATATAAAGCCATCTAATGCTTATAATTTAATGAAGTTGATATATTAAAAATATTTCAGTGCTTTGAAGCTTTCTTATGGACTGTGAAAGCTCCAAAATTCATTATGATAATAACTAAGAAAGCTTTCTTAGCAACCCAATAATAACTAAGGGATTTTAGGATTGATTCCTAAACTTATCTTCTTCTTCTCTTTCTTCTTCTTTGCGCACATACCCTAGTTATTAATATCGGGTTACTATTTACAGCTTCTCAAAAAGTGCACTTTTCAACCTCAAAGCCCTATCCAATCACCCCCAAATCAACTTTAATCCCTTCCTATACCTATTAGCTTTTAATTTAACTGTTAAAGCCTAAATTACTCAATGTTTAGGCCATCATATGAGTTGCATGGGTAGGTATGATATCTTGGGAGGTGTATCATGGCATGTAGCAGGCGAGAGTGAAAGGTCAACTTCCCCTCTCGTTAAGCCTAGTCAAGGTGGTGTTGTTTTCTTAGGGTAGCTAGGCAACTTTGACGAACCCTTGATCCTTGCCTCCAATCTATAATCCTTAAATGATCTCGAGTAGTGCATGCCTAGGGAGACATAGGGAGTGCATAAGGGAGACATAGGCAAGCCGAGGACCAGGTTATGTTGACTGAGTTGAGATAGTCAGTCTCGAGTGTTCCTAGTAATAATGAGGTACAAAGAACAATGGTCAACATAGGCTCTAGGCAAGCTGGGTGCGCTAGAGCCATGGTGTTATCAAGTAGGTTATGGCTAAGTAGTGAACTTGGCTATGCCACATATGCTCCCAACCATGCATACTTGGCTCTGCCACATATGCTCGCAACCATGCATCGTGCTCTTCATACTCCGACTCATTCACTTTGGAGCACTTGCCTGTTAGGGTGGCACCTGCTCTAGTGAGCTAAGCATCCATGTGTATGTGTTCCTACTTAAGCTAGGCATACAACCTCAATTTGTCTTGTGAGGACATCGTCGGGTCTCGGAGCTTTGTCATGTAGAGGTATGGTGATAATGTCGTGGTGCTCGTAGGGCTCGCCACATGTTGGGGTGGTATAAGTATTCTCAACGTCAAAATCCGTTTTGTGGTATTGCTTGACCAAAATTTCAAGTCCCATAACCCCATGGCTGGTGCAATTGTGAGTCTTCTTTTGTCCCCTGTATGCATGCTATATTAACTACGGGTGTTCACGAGTTGAGTTGGGTTGGGTTGGGTTGGGTTTACCCTTAGCCCGTCGGCTGAACCGACACCATCGGGTGAGGAAATCAGTCAGCCGTTATCGATCAATATACTGTTCGAAATCAACCGAATCATAGACCTCGGTTTGATTGTCAGTGTAGTTGATTTTGAAGATCCAACAAAGGTAGAGAAAGAGTAGAAAAAAATTTATAAAAAATGAAATTCAAATTTCAAAACAATACATCTTAAAACTTATATATTTATATCGATATGTATAAGAACCACTTAACTAGAGATTTGTTTTTTCTTGTCGATTTTGCATTTTCATTTTAAATAATTTCCTAATGGTGGCCTATATGTTGAGTGAAGGTTTTGTCGTAATTACACAAACATTCTTGGTTAATTATGCAACAGGTTTTTTCGTAATTACGTAAATATTCTTTGTCAATTATGTAACAGGTTTTTTTGTAATTACAAACATAAATCTTTTATTTTTTAACAAATTACAAACACACCCATAAGGTTAGTTTAAAATATGAATTGGTCTTATAATACTAGAAATTACAGCTATTGTTTGTTATAAATTTTAAGTTAACAAAATATTTAGGGGGGAAAAAAAAACTATTCTCCTATGCAATAATAAATTATCAAAATTGTTTTTTGAAAATATTTCTCATATCATTAAAAATTGTTAATTGACTTAATGATTTATTTATTAACAAAATGGTTAACTGAAAAATATTTTCATATCATTAAAAACTATTAATTTTCTTATTTATAAAATTGGTCATTTGTTATGCGAATATGATTTATGTATTAATAAAATTAGTAATTTGTATATATATGTATTTTCTTCTGCTTCTTTATTAGTTCAGTGAATTATCTTAGTAGTTTTTTTTTGATGGGAGAATTATCTTAATATTTGTTTTATATTTATCTGTTGAGAAAAACTATACACCATAAATTTTCTTTTTTTATGAATTTGGAAGAAATGTTAAAGACTCATAAATTCACCCAAAATGATAGGGTAATAGAATTGGAGTACATTATTAGGTGTATAACAAATCAAAAAATGATATATATCATACCACATAATTCTATCATATATCCAATGATTTATTCTATTCAATTTCATAAAACAATATTCTAATTTTTAAAAAAATTATCAAAATACAAAACTTAAACATACTGTAATATATGTTGAGTGAAGGTTTTTTCGTAATTACGCAAACATTCTTAGTCAATTATGCAACATGTTTTTCCGTAATAACGTAAACTTTCTTAGTCAATTATGAAACATGTTTATCTATAATTATGCAAACATCCTTGGTCAATTATGAAATATAAATCTTTTATTTTTTAACAAATTACAAATGCACCCATAAGGTTTGTTTAAAATATGAATCGGTCCTATAATACAAGAAATTACAACTATTGTTTGTTATAAATTTTAATTTAATGCAATACTCAGGGGGAAAAAAATTATTCTCCTATGCAATAATAAATTATCAAAATTGTTTATTGAAAAATATTTCTCATATTATTAAAAATTGTTAATTGACTAAATGAGTTATTTATTAACAAAATGTTTTACTGAAAAATATTTTCTTAACATTAAAAATTGTTGATTTACTTATTAATAATTGGTCATTTGTTATGTGAGTATGATTTATGTATTAATAAAATTAGTCATTTGTATATATATGTATTTTCTTCTGCTTCTTTATTAGTTCAGTGGATTTATGTATTAATAAAATTAGTCATTTGTATATATATGTATTTTCTTCTGCTTCTTTACTAGTTCAGTGAATTATCTTAGTAGTTTTTTTTTAGATGGGAGAATTATCTTAGTATTTGTTTTATATTTACCTGTTGAGAAAAACTATACACTAATTTTTTTTCTATAAATTCAAAAGAAATGTTAAAGACTCGTAAATTCATCTAAAATGATACGGTAATAGAATTGGAGTCTATATCATTAGGTGTATAACAAATCAAAAAACAATACATATCAATCCACATAATTCAATCATATATCTAATGATTTATTCTATTCAGTTTCATAGAAAGTCTCTTCATTTTTTGGAAAAGTCTTTGGGTTTATGAGAGAGATATTGAATGGTTATGAGAAAGTGTAGCAGTCTGTCATAAAGAACTCACATCGACACAAGTGTACTTCCAAGGCCACCAATATAAAATGCTATATAATAATATTTATTTGGTCAGGTGTGTATTTTTTGTATCCATTTCTGAACGCAAACTCATGAAATAATATATTAGAAAATTGCAGCTGATCATTCACCTGCTTGAAATCGTGTCTAACATCATGAGGCAGTTTGGGTCAGGCGATTTATGCGAGTTAGCAGGTATAATGAACAACCCTACTGTTAATCTCAGCATCCCATCCTTAATAACTTCTACACCTAGGTATTTCTCAATTTGTTTTCAACTTGCCAATGTAATGGATGTTAACCTTTTTTTTTTTTGCCAAGTGAAGCCTTTTTTTCCATTTGGTTTACACATTGCCAACTTCTCAATAACCCTGTTTGGAAATGACAGTATTTGAAATGTTTTGGTTATTGTTTTCTCCATAGTGGATCCATTATTATTTGTAAAGGAATTTCATGATTTTATATGTTAAGACTGCAGGTTTTATGAGAAATTTGTATATTCAATTGTATATATAGTTACATCAAGACCTCAGTATATATAACCGTAACTCCTAAAACTAAAAAGGAAATACAAAGATTACATAATCACTATTATATCTAATATAGCGTAATTACAATCATGCCTAAATCAAGCCTAATATACACAATCAGAAGTATGCCTAATATAAAATATATACAATATATTCTCACAAAAACATTTCAATAGTAGCTTTAAACTAAAGGCCTTGCAATATGTGAAAAAAAATTCTTTGGTTGGAAAAATATTTTATATGTGAAGCGCTTGGCAACAACTCCAGAAAGTGAAGTTTGTAAAGGCAGATCCTTCTATGAGGCTTTGAATCCACTTGAAAGTAGAAAAATTGTCTCATGAAAACTCATTCTAATACGAACATAAAGAAAAAGTCAAAAAAGAATAGCCCCCTTGCACAACTTGATGTCAAGCATATATTGTTATAGGAAAATGTTTGTTGAGAGAAATGGTTTAACAGAAAGGAAAGGAAAATAAAATAGAAATAATTTATTTTCCCATTATTTATTCAATTTAAAAGAAAATTTATGTAAAAAAATAATTTTAACTTTTCCGTGATGCTAAATCCTGTACTTTTTATAGGAAAGGATTCGAGGAAAACTAGTTCCTTAAATAAAACAGTTATGGTGGAACCTACATTTTCTTGTAACAATTGAACACGTGTACATGACAGTAAAAGAAAATGGTTTTCCCTTCCTTTCCTTTCTTGTCACTTGAAGCAGCCTAGGAGTTCTCGAGTCTTCAAAGTATGCGTCCATTAGAGTGAAATTCTTTTTTTTCCCCTCCTATTGGTGCTTTATTGGCTGCAACTGGAAGTTGAGTTCAAAAATAAAACACCATGCTCAAAAAGAGGCTTTTCTGCATACCCCCAGATTCAACTTGGAAACAAGTGGTCCGTAAGCCCATGTACTCAAGTAATTATTGAAGCTTTAAATGAATTATAAATACTTCGGAAATGATCCCTATCTTTTATTTTTGTTTATATGCTTAATTGCACTCTAGGAAGCATGAACATGGACACGAGATATGGTGATCTCAAAAAATGGAACACGAACATGGTGGTGACACAACAATAAAATATTTTTTCATATATATTTGTTTGCTATGTAGATTAATATTACATCTACAAACAATCAAAATTAACAAAATCTAACACTAATTCTCTAAAGGGAAAAAAAAATAAAAATAAATTAAATTAACACTTATCAATTATGTCTTTTTTATTTTATTTTATTTTATTTTTATTTTTTATATATAGATGATCTATTAAGTATTTAAATCTAAGAAAAAAAAGAATAAACGTCCAACATTCATAAAAAACACTTGTTTTGAAAATAAATAAGGGGACACGTCGTGCGTCCTATATGTGTCCCCGAAGTGTTCCCATGTATCCCCTGAAAATAAATTAATTAAATAAGGGGAGGCGGCACGTGGCGTGTCCTATACGTGTCTCCACCATGCCTGTGTGTCCAACATGGCTATGGCGCACTTGTTTTGATGTGTCGATGCTTCATAGATTGCACTAACATAATCAATGTGAATGGCTCTACCAATTTATGGATTTATGTGGGTTATCAAGTGTAATTATGAAGGTTTGGGCGTGAGGATTGTCACTTTGTTGAAAAATTACAAAAGGTTGTGTTTGTACATACGCCAAATGTGAGGTTTGTTCCTAATTCAATCTGTTCCCCATATTGGAGAAATCAACACTAGGTAATTTCCCTCGCACCCATACAGTTATTCTTAAATTTGACTTTCTCCTTATACTTTCAATAGGTCGAACCAACACCAGCTAGACTTAAATTTGCCTTTGGCCTCACACAGTTATAAATTTTCTTTATTCATCTGATGTCTACTAAGTTACAGGAGTGTATTTAGTACAAGGGTAATGGAACTTAGATGAATACAAATATGAGTACTTTTCCCCTTGTCTTGAATTGTGGGGTTTTCCATATCATACATTTGGTTCCAGTATTGACATTCAATACTTGTATACATGTCCACAAATCATGTAAAAAATGCCCTTTTTCAGTGAATGATGAGAACTAAGTAATTTTTTTAAAATTTTTTTATTCTTTACATGATTTAAAATTGGAAGCAATTACATTTGTGATATTGTCTTTAATGCTGGTGCTTCTGGGTTCTGAACATGTTTTTCTTGTTCCTTTGATTAAGCTCTACCATCTAGTTTCTCCCATTGTCTGCTATTGTGGTCTCTTATTGCATTATTCTTATACATGCTTGACTAATTACTTTACTATTTTTCTTACCTACCTATTTTCTTGTTCTCATCTTGTTGGCTTGCTAAATACTGATATTTCATTGTTATTGTAGCAACATACTGTTCAGGGAGTTTGCTCTTATTTCCATGTGGAGGGTGCCCGCAATGCCCATAGGTGTCCACACATTGCTAAGTTTTCTTGCTGAACCTTTGAAACAGCCAACTGAAACTCTTCTTTCTACTGAGGATCATGATGTTTTTGAGAACCTAAGAGAGTTCCAGGACTGGGTATGGTTTATTTAGATCTGTATTTGTTCATTGCACTCAATGTTGTTTATGCTTTTCTTTTGGCCTTGATATATTATCACTTCTAAGACTGCAAGTTTGTACAATGTTTCATTAAATTAGAGCGAGTACTACTCTTGTGATGCAACTTATCGCAACTGGCTGAAAGTTGAGTTAGAGAATGTGGAAGTTTCTTCCCTTGAATTGTCAGTCGAGGAAAAGCAAAGAGCGATTGCAGCAGCTAAGGAAACACTAAATTCATCATTTTCACTGCTCTTCAGTGAGTTGATTTAACTATATGCTACAAACATTGCACGTAGAGATCTTTGGATCAGCCACCATGTTTATTTGTGTAGTTTTTATTATGGATCGTTGACTTGGTCACATCATTTTATGTTGTTCCACTTGTAAGCTTTCAGGTTTGAATTAATTGATATATTTTATTTTCTAGGAAAAGAAAATCCATGGTTGGTTCCCGCTGAAGATCATGTTTATGAATCAGTAGAACCTTTGTTCCTAGAATTGCATGCCATTGCAATGCTCTGTCTGCCTTCTGGTGAATGTATGTGCCCAGATGCGACCTTGTGTGCAACACTAATGAGTGCCCTTTATTCTTCAGTAAACGAGGAAGTTGTCTTAAACCGGCAGCTCATGGTATGTTGCTTCCTTTCATCCTATCATATGATTCAGAGGGATGGAGCCAAATGAAATGGTATATTAGTTTTTTGGTAATTTGAGCACAGCTTTACACTTTTGTGCTTCATTGTGCCTTAAGGATCTATATGCCAAATTTGATTGCATTATTTTAAGTGGGATGGTCTGGTAATGTGCTAAGGTGCACTATTTTCCGAAGGTCACTACTACTTTATCCTTGATTAGGTCCATCTCTTATACAGACACTTGACACGTGACAAATATACAACATGATTTGGATTTGCCAACACAACAATTTTCAAAAAAGCGAGACACGACATGTTGATGGACGCATGAAAAAGACATTTTTATATATTTTATATGCCATATATATTACAATATTCATGAATTTCGAAAGTACTAAATTAATATTAAGTTTTAGGTTTTTTTTTTCTTTTTTATTGGATATGTTTTTATTTAATACTAAACTATTTATTTATTTTTTTGTTTGCAATATTTTTTTTCCACGTATCATCCTTTGAAATGATGGGCTTGATATACAAATCTTAGTAGCAGAAAACTTCTACGTAGGTGATGCTTCTTATTGAAAAACGTGTTTCTGTGCTCCCAAGTAATAATTGACAAAAACAATTTATAATTGACATCAATCACAAATTCTTATTCATATTTTAATACATATTTTATGTCTACGTAGAAAATTAATTGTTAGAATATATTTATACATTTAGTATATGAAACATATACACGCTTCCATAGGCAATCCCAACCTTAGAAACTTCTATATGCTCTCTCTGCCCCGCCCCCGCTTCGTGCAACTAAGATCCAAATACAAAGCCTTGCATAATGAATTGGATCGATGGAAGTGTAGAATAAAACACCCAACAAATCCCATAATAGGTGTACAACATACCAACAAAAAAGAGTATTATAGCTTAGCCCATTTGGTGAGATATAAAGATTACAAACCCTAATAAAAAATTAAAGATTTGTTGAAAAAGACGAAGCTGAACCCAGGTAAGTACGTTTCTTTTTCTTTTGCCTTTTCTTTTTTTAACATTAATTGTGGTTATGCTGGCATGATTAGTTCTACTTTTTTTTTGAATCATAGACCTAGGGTTCCTGGAGGCTGCATGAACAAAATCAGTTTTTTTTTGGGCCATCATTGTGTCCAAGGATTGTTCCAGAAAGGGACACACATCCGGAGAATGTCAGAGGTGTGTCCAACAAACAAAAAAAGTGAAAAAATAGGACACAGGAGTGTGTGTCCAACATGTATTTGCCACGTCTCCGAATATGTTTGTGTCCCAGACACGTTGGACACTAATATGTTAGGTTAGATGAAGTCTCCGTGCTTCATAGAATATGATGTATAAAGTGTGAACCTGTGGTTTTTTGAAAAGTTCAAAGAATAATTAGCAATATGGATTTATATATTTATCGATCATTTGGGTTTTTTAATATTTAGAACCTGGAACGTTTACAACTTCAAAATTGTTTGTGAATTTTGACTTCTAAAAGTAAAACATTAAGTTCTCTTCCTAACTCTTTTCAACATTTATATGTAGAACATGAACTATTTGTTATTATTTTCATCTAGTAAATATAAATTTTGCTGTGTAAAAAAATAAATAATTTGTTTTTAATTTCATATTAAATATATAATTAGAGCCATGACTTAGCTGTGGATGTATCCTAATTATTTGGAACTTGCTGTGTTGTCTTTATCCTTACTTCTTGGGTTTCATACCACAGCCAAAGTATTAAAAGGCTTTACTAAGGCTCACCCTAATGTTCACCTCGCCTTGAGGCTAAGGTAAAATGTATCAAGGCTTTGATTTTTAGACTATGTTTCCCAAAGGGTTGCGCATCACAGTCTATGGCATGCACCTTAGGTGAGCCTTGTACATCATAAGCATACGAGGGCATATGAAGTTCCCCTAGGCTCTTGTTAAACTTAGTCTAGTAGATGAAACAAACATAAAAAAAGAAATAAATAAAATAAATAAAATGAACTATTTTTGCAACTATATTCTATAAGAGGAAATGATCAATCAAGAAAAAAACATAGTTAATGTTCAAGTAAGAAGTTCAATCACTAAAGCTAAGAATGTTAATTTCACTTTTAATGAAGGCAAGTTTCCTTCTCTACAGTGAAATGTTTAATGCTCTAAGGAGAAAAGTATTTACACTTTTATATTTTAATAATTTTATTTATTTATTTAGTAATTTAAAATATTATTTAATAACTAAGGGTAAATCACAAATACACCCCCTGAGGTTTGCTTAAAATATGAATTGCCCCTTGTGGTTTGGAAAATTACAAATACATTCCTGTCAGAATTTTTTATTTAACAAAATTAATTGAGAAAATGAAATTTCTAACTGTTCATCTATACAATAATAAAATTATCTGAATTATTAATTGAATTGAAATAAAATTTTAACATTATTAAAAATTGTTAATTAACTTGATGATTTATTAATAAAAGGACCTATTTGTTATGAAATTAGAAACTTTAGGGAGCATAATGTAACTTCTAAAACCACAGGGGGTAATTTGTAATTTAAAGTAAATTTCAGGGGGTGTGTGTTTGTAATTTACCTAGAAACTAAATATTAAAATTTAAATTTTGAATGCTTATGCATCAATACCTTAAGGCTTACGCCTTCCCTCGAGTTAAACCCCAAGGGGTTGGCTTGGTGGCAAGGCCTTGAGTCTTGGGGGTGTGCTCTCTCCAAAATTCAAGGATCGAAACCTCTTAGGTGCTAACAATTCCTTGGGGCCATCGAACTGGGGGAAAACCCTTGAATTAACCATGGTCCACTTGCGGAAAACTCCTTGCCGAGGGCCTGTGCACCTTTGGGAATTAGTTGGGCTTTGATCCGGACACCCGGTGCCAATTTAAAAAAAAAAAAAAAACCCTCGAGTTACGCATTCGCCTTTAAAAACTTTGACAACAACTCAAATTGAACCTGTTAGTTCCTGAAACAATGCCATTACATATCAGTTGATTTGTATATGAATCACTTGATACTTAAGTCCTGTATAATCCACATAGTTTGATGAGGTGATGTAGAATATAATTATGTAATATGTAAAATTTGCTTCTGCCAAACTATTTTTCATCACAGAAGCTTTTTAAGTTAGGTCTCTCTCTCTCTCTCTATATATATATATATATACACACATCTTTTGTCTCTGACATTTTTCCTCAACGGGAAGGTGAGCGTCTCTATCTCATCAACAGACAATTGCTGCATTGAGGTTGTTCTTCGCTGCTTGGCAACAGACGGTGATGGACTTGGTCCACGTGAACTTAATGATGGTGGTATTCTTGCTACAGTGATTGCTGCTGGCTTTAAAGGTAAGGAATGGTTGTAACTGCATTATCCTTTCAAAATTCATTATTTTGGAACTTAAATCTGATAAGTGGAATTGGTTGAAGACTCCTATTTTACCTGATGGCTCAATTTTTTAGGTGATCAACTTTTACTTCAGATTCCACGTGATGTGCAATAGAACTAATCAAATTTGAGGGGACATCCAAATACACCTTGAAAAAATAAAAGCTTGTTATTTGTATATATGAACATGTATACATAGTTGCAAGCTTGTGGCTTTAATTAAATACTTTTTTGTTTCCAAAAAAATCATGCCATGTTTATGTGTTGAGTAGAATTTACAAGTAACTAAAATACAAAGGATGACGAGAGATATATTCGAACATGCTAATTTGAAAGTCTACAAAAGTTTCTTGGCCCTTTCTGCACGTTGCTTGAAAAAAGGATATTGGCAGTTGGATTGTTGGCTCTTCTGTCAAAAATTGGCCAATACCTTCAGGTTCTTGTCTAAATTTGTTGAAATACAATTTGGTTCTATATGTCGGATTGGGTCAAGTCTAATACAAGGCATCCAACAGGAATTACTAGGAGCTATTTGACATCATATGTCCTGTCCTACATGGTATTTGGTAAATGGAGATGTAAACACAATGCAAAACCTGGATGTGAGCAGCTAGTTATAGGTTGTGTATTGTTTAAAACAATATTGACTTTCTTTTGGGTTATATAATGTATGAATGCAGGAGAGCTTGTTCGATTTCAAGCTGATGTAACAATGGAGATCTCACGATTAGATGCCTGGTATTCAAGCAAAGATGGTTCCCTAGAAGGCCCAGCTACATACATCGTGTGGGGCCTTTGTCGAAGGTGCTGCATTCCAGAAATTATTCTTAGATGTATGCAGGTAAAGTTCTTTTCTGGAAGCCGGAAGTCCTTTTGTGTTTCTTCAAATTAGTTGGTTTACCATGTAACATTCTACCATTTTGCTAATTTCTTCCTTCTAAAAATAATATATTTTTTCCTTTGCAATCTCAAGGAAATTTGTAAGAGAAACGAAGGATCTATAGTAAAGAATAGTAGTTTTTAGTTTTTTTTTCTTGCTAAATTCACAGGTTTCTGTTTCGCTCGTGGAGTTAGGCAATCCACCTAAAAGCCA